>JANQAP020590861.1:0-14114 GCA_026874005.2 Erythroxylum coriaceum | reverse complement strand
CTCCATTCATAGTCATTCTATTTCTTTGTTGAGTGTTACTTCCTTAGGTTACTACCTTCAGAACTTGATTTGAATCGGTTTGAGTCTACTGGAGGCATGTTTAATAGAGATTATTTAGGCCCTTTTTCTTGTTTTAACCCTTGGCTTAAACAACCTACCTTTTGTATTATCCCTTGCTACCCCGTTGAGCCTTAACCTTTTGATTCTTGAAAATACCCAAGATTTTAAAACTTTAAACCTTTTTAACCTAGCCATTCATAAGCTTAGTAGAGTATTAAGTAACACATTAGTTGGGATCGCTGTGAAAATTTTACCAAGAAGAGTTTAGTATATTTCTGCCTTTGGATTACATTGTATTTATCTACTAATATATTTTTAGTTCTTCCATGTATGATGAAAAAGAAAGAAAAATGAAAAAAAAGAAAAAAATATTGAAAAGAAAAAGAAAAGAAAAGAAAAAGGAAGAAGAACAAGTAGCATCAATAAGTGCAGAATATCAGTTATATTTATATACCTCAGAGTTATGTTTTGTTATCCCATTTTTATTCGCTTTTTACTTTACTAATGCTTGTGCTTAACGCTTTTTCCCTCGTTACCCACCTTAACCCTGACCATATTACAACCCTAAACAAGTCCTTTTGATCTATTTATGCATGCAATCATTGTAGAGGATAATTGGTATATTAGCAAGCCTATAGTAGTGTAGTTTTCTATAAGAAGTTTGAGCGAAACACTAACCATCAAACACTTGAGAGAAATGAGTGAAAACGGTGAGGAAAATTCATTTTGCATCTTTACTTATCTTTGAGTGATGGTGTCAATTGTTGAGTTTGCTTATATACACCAATGAAAAAGTAGTCATGATATGTGTATTAACTTAATATTTGAGTTAGTCTAAATTTGATGGATTGTATGCTTTGATCTTTGTGAAGATGAAATGATAGACTTGAGTGGTTGTATTTATTTTGCTTGAGGACAAGCAAAGATTCAAGTGTGGGGATATTGATAGGTGTGCATTAGTCTATGTTTTTCTGTGTAATTGGCATGTATTTTCTTGCATACTTGTTGATTATTGTTATAGTTTAGGATTCATTTTGTATATTTTTGTTTAGTTTGATTTTCATTGTTTTTTTTAATGTTTAAGGTTAATTTAGGGTAATAATTGACTATTTTTATGTATGAAGGAAGATGGAGCAACTTGGAGGTTGAACTAAAGATCAAAGAGGAGAAGAAAGAGGAGTGCATTTATTGCCAATTCTCACGATCGTGGGGATCAGCCTGATTCCCACGATCTTGAGAATTGGCAACAAATGCACTGATTCCCACGATCGTGAGAATTGGCAACAAATGCACTCCTCTTTTCTTCTCCTCTTTGATCTTTAGTTCAAGATTCCCATGATCGTGAGAATCATGCCAATTCCCACGATCGTGGGAATCATGCCAATTCTTACGAGCGTGGGAATCATAATCCAAGACAATAACGGGGCTTTATTAAACTTAGGATTTTTGGACTATTTAAGCATCATTAAGCCTCAATCTTAAGGAAGGATGAAACCCTTTTGTAGAAAGACCATCTTTTGAGTGAAGAACATATGTTTGGAGCCTTGGGGAAGGATTGAAATCAAGGATCATCTTCAAGATAGGGCAAAATAACGCATCAACACCAAAATTTCCAGATTTTGGCAAAGAAGAGAAGGAGTCTTTTTATTCAATTTTCTGTCCATCTCACTTCTTCTATTCTTTGTAAAATGTTTATTTGAATGTTGATGATATTATGGAGACTATGTTAGGCTGATTCAGTTTTAGGGATTGCTTTTGAACTATTTTGTTATAACTCCTATTTTATTGAATTGAATGAAGTTGCCTTTAATGATTGTTGATTTTATTTGTTATCTTGCGACAAATCGAGAGAGTGAGTAAGATAAATTTATGTAGGATTGTACAACAAGAGTTGGCGACCTATAGACTTACAATTATCATGTTAATTGAATCGCTAGAAGAGAGATCTTGGCTAGGCAATTGATCACCCATAAGATAGTTTAATAACTAGTTGAATAGGTTGAGTCATTGGGTAGGTTGAGAGATTATCCAATTGATTCCGTTTAATTCAATTAGGAACAATTAATTACACCTTGAGAGAGGGTAGTTAATACATTAAAAAATCTAGGGTGAGATACAATTCAATCAACAAAATAGGAGGGAGACAAAATGGGGAAAAAGGTAATCTCTAGTCTTTAGATTTTTTAATTGTGATTTTTCTACACGTTAGTATTGTCTACTATTTTGAGTTAGTCTTTTAATTTTTATTTAAATTTTCCAGATTATTTTTATTAAACAATTTTGTTTCTTAAATAAAGTTGTATCTAAATTAAGTGATGTTTGGGCATCAATCCCTATGGGATCGATATCTGATCTTTTAAGCTACAAGTCAAGACTTGTTCACTTACAGTTTTTTGAGCATAAAATAAGTAGATAGGTTTTACCATCAACACTAATCTCCTTTATGGAACTCCTTACAAATGATCTTCTCATCGTGCCAATGCTCGGTCATTTCTTTATAAATATTGGAATTTTCATATGAATCTAATCTTGGGCCATCAAGCTCACGGAATTGGAGTAATCATCATTCACCATCAACCTTCAAGTCAAAAATTAAAGCCTTGATCGCCTAATAAGCCTTATGACTGGAAGATGACAATAGCTACTTTTTAGGAGTTAATATGAATGCTATAAGATGAGGAATTACAATGAGAAACACTACTCTACACTTTTTCCTTGTGTACACACCTTTTGAATACATTGTTAACACATCCTTAAATAAGAGAGGCTCATCTTAATAGTATTATTTAACATTTGAAAAGAATTTTTTTTGTTGGTAACATAGGTTAGGTGATAGAATTCCATACGCAAGGAAGTTTACAAAATTTGCATATCATAGAACTTCTAGGTTTGAAATGGCAAATAAATGATCATTTGGAAAAGAGTCATCTATGGGTGACTCATCTTCACCATTCTAATCTTGCTTTTACTTTTTAATCAAGATAAATGATCAACTATTAAATTTTTAGTTATCTTCTTATCTCAAATTCCAAGTCAAATTCTTGCAGGAAAAGGATCCATTTAATAAGTTTTGGCTCTGTTTCCTTCTTGCTTAAGAGGAGCTTGATGACTGAATGGTCAATATACACCTTACTTTTAGATCCTGTTAGGTATGACCTGAATTATTTATCAATAGAAAACACCATTATTAGGTAGTTCCTTTTCAGTAGTAGCATAATTTAGCTTGACTTCATCCAATATATGACTCATATAATAGATATCATGTACCTTCTTATCCTCTCTTTGGCCCAACACTACTTCTATTATGTAATCACTTACATCATACATATCATCAAATGAGAGGTTTTAATCTGATGGTTGCATAATTGTAGCAGATATTAGCACTTCCTTTAACCTACAAAATGCACCTACATAATCTTTATAAAAATCAAATCTTGCATCCTTTAGTAATAAGTTAGGTAAAGGTTTTAATAAATTTATAATAAAATCTAGTGTGTCCTATAAAGTTTGTCATTCCCTTAACATTAATAGGTAGTTACGTATTCTTTATTATTGTAGTTGATTGTGAATTGTTAATATTGTTCAAATATGATTTGATTTCTTAAAAACTAGGATTTGTGATAAATGTGAATTGCATCATGTTTTAGGGCTTAGTTTGTTATGTATTTAAGTGTTAATTTAATTATTTAGTATATGTTTAGGTTAAAATTATGTTAGTTTGTTAATTAACTGTGTTTAAGTATTTTTATGGGTTAGTATAAGTCTATGAGCTTAAATATTATGTTTTTGAGGTACCTTGATATGTTTGTTAGTGTTTCAGGGTTAACATCGAAGAACGGAGAAGTTTCGGAGACACTCGGGTCGAAACAACGACCCACGATCTTGACAAAAGCACTGGAGCCAGCCCACGATCATGACAGAAGGCAGCCCACGATCGTGACAGAAGCCCATAACACAACCCACAATCGTGGCCTGATTGCCACGATCTTGATAGAAGGCTCAAATTTGGCCCACGATCGTGGCATGCAGGACCACAATCGTGGCCTACATCAGGTAGATGCGCAAATAAGTAAAAACGTCAAGTTTTGAAGGATTTTTCAGACCTTTTCGACCATGAAAAAAACCCTAAGGCTGCTCAGAGTACAAAAGGTATTTAAAGAACAAGACAAAGGAGATTAGAGAGCTTTTGCATTAGCCACAATTTCAAAACCCTATAGAGAGTTCATCGAGAGACTGAGAAAGAGAAGAAGGAAGAGAGACATGGAGAAGAAGCCTACGCGAAGAACTTCTCGGAATAGGAGGTTTCTCTCCAGTGCTGCCTCTATCATCTGTTCCAATTTTATTTCTGGGTTTAGTTTCAATTTTATTATTATATAGAATTGGGATAGTTATTGATGATAAGAATGTATGAATGTTGAGGATGTCTAAACTCACCTTCGGGTTGTTTTATTTTTGATTTAATGAAATTTGATTGGTTGTGTTTTTACTAGATTAATTATGATTTAATTTCTACACTTGCATAATTCGGTGATAAACTGAGAGGGAGAACTAAGTGAAAATCATTAAATTGGGCTAACAAGATTTAGGTAATTTAATTGAATGAGAATTAAATCAAATCTGTAATTTGTGCGAAGAGAGATCTTACATAGGATTCTCGATAGCTTTTGGACAATTTCAGATCTAATTAGAGTTTTGGATAGATTGTTAATTAAGAGATTGCAATTCCCATAATTTGATTAAGGTTTATAAATTAGGGTTAATAGTTATAACTCGATAGAGAGTAACCAACTCTAGGACCGTCTAGAACCATTAATTCAGTAGTTCATAATCGGTTAGGTTAGCATTAAAGATAGATAAAATTTCCCTTTCTCTTAATTGGTAGTTCTTTAGGTTGATTTTTGATTGGGTGTTGCATCTGCTGTTTTGTTAATATTTTGTAACTGATTCTTGAAATTGAGTGCGTGATTGAAATAAATTCTTGCTTTAGTCTTGTTCATTCTGAATTATTGCGAATTGTTTTTGGCCTTAGATTTTAGGATTAGATTAACCCTCCTCGTGGGATCGACACCTTAGGTACTATGCGAATGACCCATGCACTTGCGGAATATCGAGGTTAATTATTAAAACTAATACATATCGAAAAATCACGATCAAGTTTTTGGCACCATTATCGGGGAGGCGATTAATTTAGTTCTTTAGTTTAAGGTGTTTAGTTAGTTTTTAATTTTTTGTTTTCGTTCTTTCTTTTCTATTTCTGAAATCGTACTCTTGCATAAACACAAGAGTCATGAGAGGTTCAAGTCGCACAGCTGAAACTTTAGATTTAGACATCACTCGACTAGAATGAACCATTAGGAAAGCTCGAAGAGAAGAAGAAATCATTAAATCAACAATGGTTGAGGAATTTAAGCAGAATTTGGACCACGGAGCGAACCAAGGACGTCAACAACTGACCCTTATAGACATCATGAGACCAAGATTCAATGCGACTAACCAAGGAATAGCTAGGCCACCTGTTCAAGTAGCCTCATTTGAAATCAAACCAGCCCTTCTCAATAAGCTTCAACAAAATGTGCAGTTCTATGGATTAACAAACGAAGATACCAACGCACATATAGTGAACTTGCTTGAAATCTGTGATACCTTTTGGTACCATCAAATGTTGGAAAAGGCAGTTAGAATTAGGCTTTTCTTTTTTACCTTTAGAGATAGAGCAAAGGCTTAGTACCATTCCCTTAACCCAGCCAACCTCACGACGTGGGATCAACTAGCTAGTGTCTTTTTAGATAAGTATTTTCCCCTGACTAAGACCATTAAGATCATCAAGGAAATTACCAACTTCCAGCAAAGTGATGGAGAACCGATCTACGAAGCGTGGGAAAGATACAAGGATTTGCAACGGAAGTGCCCATACCACAACTTACCCAAGGAATTCTTATTTCAAACATTCTATAATGGAGTAACCCCACCTACGAGAGGCACGATTGACGTAGATTCAGGAGGATCACTGATGAGAAAGACAGTTGATGAAGTGGAAGAGCTGATAAAGGAGATGGCGAGTAATGGCTGCCTGTGGACAAGTGAGCGAAGTAGGCAAACTACTACATTTCGAGAGCAAAAAGGAATTGTGGCTATCGATCAAATGATAGAAATTCAAGCAAAAATTGATAATTTGACTCGACAACTCAACAACATGAAGGCTTCGTCCTCAGTTTTGGTGAAAGTCGTGCAACTCAAATGTGAACTTTGTAGACAAATGGACCATGATACAGAGGATTGTTATTTGATGAAGAAAAGCAATCCAAAGCAAGTAAATTATATGGGAGCACAATATAGACGAGGAGGGGGCAACAATCCCTACTCTAACACCTATAACCCTGGGTGGAAGAATCACTCTAACTTCTCTTAGACAAATAATGTTGTAGGACAATTAGGCTTCCAAAAAGATAAATCAAGCTTAATGGAATCCAAGTTGGATAAGATTTTAGATAAAATTAGAGGCATGGAAGCTGCACACAGAAGGCTTGAAAACAAATTCGAGCAAGTAACAAAGAACCATGCCTCTTCAATACACAATTTAAAGATCCAAGTAGGTCAACTAGTGAAGGTAATATATACTCGGAATGTAGGGACCCTTCTAAACAATACCGAGTCGAATCTAAAGGAAAAAATCATGGCCATCATTCAGACCCAGGAAAAGGAACGTGCACATGTGAAGAAAGATGGAGATAAAGGAGAAGGATAAGTAATTATGGAATTCCTTCCAAATGAGCTCGTAATTGAGCCAGTTAAGGCATCTCGACCTAAAATTCTATACCCTATTCTAGCTCGGTAGAAGTCCTTTTCAAGTAGGGTAACAAGGAATTTTAAGGAGGTTGAATCAAACAAGGTTGAGGATGTAACGGAATAATTACAAATGAGGCTCACACTAAAGGAACGGGTCAAGAAGAAGGTTAAGAAGTGCATATCAGAAGAAAACCCTAACATAATATAGAAGAAAGAGGACTCAGGGGATTTTTACATTCCTTACATTATCAATGGAGTCCACATAGACAGGGCATTCGCGGATTTGGGAGCAACTATCAATATAATGCCCTATACCTTTAGTCAGAAGTTAGGGTTAAGAGAGTTAGAACTCACAAAGATGTTGGTAAAAACGACCGATTGAACACTTCATCAACTGAAGGCGATTATCAAGGACGTATAAATAGGAATTGAGCAATTTATCTTTCCCACAGACTTCTATATATTAGATATTGGAGAAGATGTGGAAACCCCTACGGTCCTTAGACAACTGTTCCTTGCCACTGCTCGTTCAATAATTGACGTTGATGGGGTGAACTAACTCTGAGGGTAGGAAAGCAGCAACTATCCTTCAAAGTGTCAAAGAAAGACTACAGAACTCCTCTACCTCTGACTAATATCAAGGAAACTGAACCTCGAGGACAATGGGAAGATAATGAGGATCTTGGGCATGCATTCAGAAAGAAACGATCACGTAGAAGAAGGCGTAGGAAGGAAAATCACAAGGAAGATGGAATCCATAACATGGTAGCTGGAATCCATAGCATGGTAGCTCATGTGCAAATTGTGAGATCAACGACTTCACTACCATTGCACCAATCATTTGAACCACCGTGAGCAAAAGAAGAGTGTCGAGCTACCGACGTTAAAAGAAGCGCTGCATGGGAGGCAACCCATGGAAATTAAATTCCATTTATTGTTTTTAGAAGTTTGAATTCTGTAGTTAGGATTATTTCGTTTCCAAATAAACCAGGAAGGCATGGGACTTTGCCATTAATTAGATGATCAAGGAAGTAAGTAAGGAGAGGTGAAAGGGCCATAAATAGTTAAGAAGTGACTGTGGGGAAATGGAGAAGAACAAAAGAAGAAGAACAATTAAAAAATTGGTGGAAAATTACAAGCCACGATTATGGCCTACGACAGGGCAAAAATGGAACATGTGATTTTTAAGTCAATTTTTACCATTTTACCCTCTATCCACCTATATATTTATTTCTAAGTTTATGTTCTCATTCACGTTCATTTTCATTTTATCTCTCTAGATTTGAAACCTCCAAACACTCTCACATCTCTCTACAAAAATTTCAAAATTCCAAAATTCTTCCACCTTTTACCTACTAACAAGCAAGTATGCCACTAAGCAATCAGCCAGGCGTGATCAATCATCGAGACGAAACCAAGTCTCGAGATGAGGGAGAAGGAACTCAGCAGCGAACTTCGGAGCACCCTTCCCAATCTACACAGAGGAGGAAGATATTTGTTTTCAATACCTCAATGCTAAATAAATTGTAGTCCCTAAATAATTTGATTTTGACATATTTGATAGGCTAGAACTGTTTGATAGGGTAGAGAACTTAGCAGAAAGAATTCAGTAGGAAAAATTCATACACTTCCAATTTCCTCTTTACTAGGAGCTCACTTTAGAATTCTTTACTTCCCTTTCCTATAAACCTAGGAACCCCAAAGAAATGTGGTTTAGGTTGCGAGGATGAGTTTATAAACTAAACATCGAAATCATGTGTGATATGTGTGAGTTCCCCGAATCTTCCATTATTAATCAGCACGATGATTTTCATGCTTCTCGCTATCAGAATGAGCTCAGTGGGTTAGAGCAATTCAATGCCAAAAATGCCCACAACAATATCATAAAGACCCATGAGCACTTGTTATTGCACAAATTCATGTGTCAACTGATTTTTGATAAATCAGAAACCAACAAATGTTCAATAAGGGAACTCTTTATGTTGTGGTGCATGAATCACAACATTCTAGTGTGCACCTCAACACATGTGTTGAACGCTATTGTTGCGATCCTGCGTAAGAGGAGCAATAATTTAGGTATGGAGTACTTAGTGTCCGCCACTACTGAGTATTTTGGCGTGGATTGTAGTGGTTTAACTATCCATCTCCCAGACTTCCTAAATCATCATCATCTATGACGTATTGAAATCCTTGAGTCCCATAACATGGAACTCTAGGATATTAGTCAAAAAACGCATGTTAAGATTATGGCTAGTCAAGCGAGTTCAAGTATAACGCCACCTCAACAGAAAGAAGAGGACTCAACTAGTGAAGAGTCCGAGGAGGAAGAAGAATTAGAAGAACTGGGCTAGAATAAAATCCTGGATACTTTAATTTATGTTTCTTTTTCTCTGATGTGTTTTTTTATCTCCATCTCACATTGAGGACAATGTATTGTTCAAGTGTGGGGAGGGTTATGTGTTTTGCGTTGAATGTGATTTTGCATTTTGTATGATAATTGTTAGGTTGCATTTTGTGAACTATGTGGATGTGTCAACGGCTTAGATGGATTGGAATTGATTTAATTTTGAACATAGTCTATTAGGTTGTGAAGAATTATTAGCTCGTAAAATTAGTGAATTGGAGTTTTTAGCTAAATATGCAACTTAATTAGGATTTAGTGTGAGTTGTTACCCTTTAAATTGTCACATTTATTCATAATTTGAGATCTTTCGACTTAAGTATCTTTACTAGTATTTTTCATGGAAACGAGTAACTAAAACAACAAGGTAGGCAATAAAAATTAAAAAAAGTTGCTAAATAAATAACTATTCCGCTGACCTTCGGGTTATGAATAGAGCTAGTAGCTAAGTGAGAACGTGATATTGCTGAGAAATCGGATCGAAATACATCACAAATGTATGCCTCTACGTCAAAAAGATACAATGATGTTTCAACCAAGCAGTTTAATAAAATGACTTAATCGAGTAACCGGATCGACATTCATCACCAATATTTACCTCCGAGTAAAAGACTAGGTCCTTGTTTAAATAAATAAATAATAAAAAATGTGTGTTTTTTAAGAAAAACCTACTGAACTTGTAATAGCTTGACTCTTTATGAAAATGTACTTAGGAATAGTTACAGAGTCTGAATGACCAAAGAATTATTAATGTGTGTGTGCAATTGAAAAGGGAAAATAAATTAACACTTGGATTTGGATTAATTTGTATATTTAGCTCAAAGCCCCTAGACGTAATTTCTGCATGTTAATGATTTGATATAACTTGAATGATTATGTTTAAAATTAAATTTATTTCATGAAGTTGAAGCCATTGTCTCATTATTGCATTGTGTGTTGTGTGTTTGTTGTTTTGTTTGCTTAAGGACAAGTAAACGTTTAAGTGTGGGGATGTTGATAAGTGTTAAATTGCATCATGTTTTAGGGTTTAGTTTGTTATGTATTTAAGTTTTAATTTAATTGTTCAATATGTGTTTAAGGTAGAATTGTGTTAGTTTGTTAATTAATTGTGTTTAAGTGTTTTTATGGGTTAGTATAAGTCTTTGAGCTTAAATATTATATTTTTGAGGTACCTTGATGTGTTTGTTAGTGTTTCAGGGTCAACATCAAAGAACGGAGAAGTTTTGGAGACACTCGGGTTGAAACAACAGCCCAAAACTGTGGCACAATAGGTCGCGATCGTGACAGAAGCATTGGAGCCAGCATACAATTGTGGCCCATATGCTACGATCGTGACAGAAGCCCATGACAGAGCCCACGATCGTGGCCAGATTACCACGATTGTGACAGAAGGCCCAAATTTGGCTTGCATCGAGCAGATACGCAAATAAGTAAAAACGTCAAGTTTTGAAATATTTTCAGACCTTTTCGACCAAAAAAAAAACCTTAGGGCTGCTCAGAACACAAAAGGTATTTAAAGAGCAAGATAAAGGAGATAAGAGAGTTTTTGCATCAGCCACAATTTTGAAACCATAGAGAGAGTTCGTCACGAGATTGAGAAAGAAAAGAAGGAAGAGAGACGTGGAGAAGAAACCTACGCGAAGTACTTCCCAGAACAAGAGGTTTCCTGTCGTTGCTGCCTTTGTCATCCGTTCCAATCTTATTTTTGGGTTTAGTTTCAATTTTATTATTGTATAGAATTGCGATAGCTGTTGATGATAAGATAGTACAAATGTTGAGGATGTCTAAACTCACCTTCAGGTTGTTTTATTTTTAATTTAATGAAATTTGATTGATTGTATTTTTACTGGATTAATTGTGATTTAATTTCTACACTTACATAATTCGCTGATAAATTGAGAGGGTGAATCGAGTGAAAATCATTAAATTGGGCTAACGAGAGTTAGGTAATTTAATTGTACGAGAATTAAATCAAATCAGTAATTTGTGTGAAGAGAGATCTTGTATAGGATTCCCGATAGTTTTTGGACAATTTCATATTTAATTAAGGTTTTGGATAGATTGTTAATTGAGAGATTGCAATTCCCATAATCTGATTAAGGTTTATAAATTAGGGTTAACTGTTATAACTCGAGAGAGAGTAATCAATCCTAGGACCATCTAGAACTAGTAATTTAGTAGTTCATAATCAGTTAGGTTAGCACTAAAGATAGATAAAATTTCCCTTTCTCTCAATTGGTAGTTCTTTAGGTTGATTTTTGATTGGGTGTTGCATCTGCTATTTTGTTAATTTTCATAATTGATTCTTGAAATTGAGTGCGTGATTGAAATAAATTCTTGCTTTAGTTTTGTTCATTTTGAATTATTGCGAATTGTTTTTGGCCTTAGATTTTAGGACCCGATATGGAAGCTATATATAAAGGTTAAGGTCTCTTGCAGTTGCTCATGTCAATCGTAAGCATAAGGAATCTCTGACCTGTTAAGAGAGCTTACGTATTGAGAAAATTGTAGAAAGATCTAACCCATGTTTCGGTGATGGATTCCCATGAAGATGGTGGTGAATTTGGGATCGTTTCGACTTCGAAAAGCTCATTTGAAGTTTCAGAACCGAAATCAGGTACATTCCGCATTTCTCCATTTTTTACCCTTTCACATTCGATCCGGAATACGTAACTAAGATACCGTTACATATTACACGTGCTCTTAGATTAACCCTCCTCGTGTAATCGATACCTTAGGTACTACGCGAACGAATCATGCACTTGCGGAATATCGAGGTTAATTATTAAAACTTATACATATCGAAAAACTACGATCAATTCGTCACTACAATATGAAGTATTAATATTTAAATAAAGTTTGATCATATTTAAATTTAATAAGATTAGGTTAATTTTTAAGATTAATAACAATAAAACAATTTAATCAAATTATAGAATTAAAGTCTACAATGATACAACTGATAGGAAATCAGGCCGAGATCTGCGCTTACACATAGCAACATAATTACGAAAAATTTTCATATTTGATTTGTCGAAAGCCAAAATCACTAAAATTTTATAAAATGATTAATACATAAATCATAATAAAGTAAGAATCATAATTTATACCTTATGCCAAAGATTGATCATACTATTGTCGTACCTTACGAACCGTTTTCGAAACTCATTCATCTCAACCACTGTAGCTGTTCAATTGTCCAGCTTTTAACAGTATCTATACAACAATTGAAAAAACTCTACAATTAGTACATAGAGGGTTAGGTAAGGAGTGCTAGCTCTCTTAGAGCTTGAGCCTATTTATAATAAGTTTTGAACATTTTAGTAATTTAATTAAAATTAAATTCTAATTTTAATTAACCTTTAATTATAATTACAAATAATTCTAATTAAATACCAATTATGTGCTAATAAGATCCAATATCTCATATTCAGTCATAAAGTTTCTTAAACTTTACAATTAAGTCCAACTTGATTAAAATATCTTTTTTTTTTCTGTTCAACTTGTTTTTTGTTTGTAACCCATTAGGTTCCTAAATATATTGACAATATATATAAATTATAGGATTTGATAAATTAAACTCCTTTAATTTATATTTAATTCTCTAATTAACAATTTATAACCATAAATTAAGATTGACGTATAATAATATATCATGACCACCCAAATATTTAGAAATGTTAAAGTAGTTTTGACTAACCTTTCTGTCCATGATTTTTCTGTATAATTTAATCTTTTCATCATATAATGTTTCAATTAGACATAGAGCATGAAATTAATGTCTACTATATTTTGAGTCCAATCATATTAGTTCTCCAGCATTAGTTATTGATTCAATTAATGACATTTGTAAACTATTTTATAAGGCATTATTCCACCTTGACCAAGGGTTTCCCGACTTAATTATAATCGAGAATGACAAAATATTCTCCCTAATTACTTTAGGGTGATGAATCCTATATTGATTACTCAACTGCTTCCATATAGTTCATACTATATTCGATGGCTATCGACTGAGCTATCTTTGACTATAACATGTCATATGTATTATCAAAATACAACAATCCCTATACAAGATAATTTCGAAGATCTCCAGTTGAAGGATCACTTATATAATAATCACAACAATAATTTTTATAGACATATAAGTAATGTTTCAAATAGATTTCTCATATGAGATTAATTTATTGAACTTGTTTTCTAACAAGGACCTGTACGTTTTTTTAAGTATCTCCATAAGCTTATGAGATCGATAATTTCCTTCATAAAAAAAAGCATAATGTGTGCTTTTTTTGTGTTCTATTAGTATTCAGTCTTAATAAAACAATGATTGAAAACAATTTAAGAATAATATATAAATGCAATATGAATATCATAATTATAGTCTTATCATAATTTCATTTGCAATGTATATTTATTCTATATATATATATAAGATAAAAAATGCTTTAAACTAATTGTCACCAAATTATAATCAACGGATTGGCTGTAGGGCATAAACTAATAATTTTCGTAACATAAATTTTTATAATTATATATAAATATATATAAGATAAAAAATGTTTTAAATTAATTGTTACTAAATTATAATCAATGGATTAGCTATAGGACATAAATTAACAATCTTCGTAACATAATCTTCCAAATTATAAATACGATAATTCTACATTAGGGCCTGTTTGGTTGGATGTTAATTAATGGAACGGAAGGGAATGGAATAGAATGGAAGGGAATAGTTTATAATAGAATGGAATGTAATATAGTGATACGTTGTTTGGGAGGGATGGAATGGTTCATAATGTAATGTAATGAAATGTTGTTTGGATGATGGATGGAATGGAATGTAATATATAATAAATGACTATTA
>JANQAP020590780.1:0-14114 GCA_026874005.2 Erythroxylum coriaceum | reverse complement strand
TAACTAACACCATAAAATTTTCTAACTTAATCTTAATTTCTCCTTTTAATTCCATCAATCTAAGAAATAAACTCCTCAACACATAGACATTCTAATTAAATCCTAACCAAAACATATTAATCAAACTCAACCTCAAAATAAACTGAACACATGCTGATTTAGTAAGAAAAAGAATCGGGGCCCAACATTGATCATGCATTCATATAGTGGAATGCATCAAATCTTATATATCAATCAGTCACTTTTATTTACTTTACACATTCACTTTCTTATATCATCGGACCAAAATCTGGCATTCAACAAATATGTTGAGTATCACTTATTTCTTGCTAGTTAACATTCAATGAAGCACTTCTAATATAGTCACATTTATCAAACTCCTCAGACTATTAATGTCCGGCATTGTCTCAATCACATTCACATCAATAATAATTCAATGCAAAAATTTTAAACAAAACAACCAATTAATGTAAGACCATCTAGGTCGACTCACAGTACTCTCCAGATTAGCATTTGCTTCCATAATCCAGAAATGTCTGGACGCTAACATTCAATCCTGTGTATAAACTTCATGCAATACACACATTGTACACACATTACTAACTTGCACAATCTCATAAACATTCAATCGTACACATATGTATTTGTGTGATGTATAATGCATGCTCAATTTGACTATTCAGGGTATGTTTCTTTAATCACATCTCTTGATCATTTAAACATCTTCATTTCTTTTCTAGCATCATATGATCACATAATATTCAAGTTCTCATTCAATCTTACTTAATACACATTACTCATCTTCTTTGAATCACATTAGCAATCATAGGGTCACTTTCATTTTTATAACATCTTTAAATTTATAGAATTTATCTCATTGATATCAATCATCAATGCTTAAGTTATAACCTTGATTATCACGTTAAACATATCACTCATTTTATCACTTAATCCATCATCAAACTAAGTTCATTTCAAGCTTAATTCAAGCCTAAATGTATCACAGGAAAGTACCTAACCATTTGTTGTTTCAAACCACACATAAAAGAAGAACAATTCATGTATAAGCCATTCCCATGATTGTGGAGGCCATCCCACGATCGTAGGTTTCATTAACAGAACATTTCAACACCTTTTTCATTTCCCGCTATCATGGATGTATTCCCACAATCGTGGGTTGTTATCTCCGAAAGTTTCCTAGCTATTTACATCTACATTTTCCAGATTTATAACTCTTTACTTACTACATTCAACACCTTATGCATAGTTCATCATTTCTAGCTTAATTCCTCATCATTTTCATCTCCATTTTAACTCAAAAACACTAATCAAACAGATCATACATTATTGTTCATCAATCATACAAAACAGAACATCAATGTATACATACATTGATCAATGTTTCAGCTCACATTCAACTTCATTAACAACTTCACTTTATCTCTAAATTATCATCTTATTTCTTCTCTTTTCAAAACACTACACTTGCCTTTTCTTTAACTTCAAAGCTCCATCTATTTTCTCACATGACAATGTATAACTTACATTTGCTCATATATTCAAGACGGAACATTTTTATATCATTCCTTCATTTACATTTCTGCACTCATCTTATATACAAAATTAGGTCATAAGCACATCTCTGTCTTGATCAATTATTAACTCTCATTCCAACACTATTTTCATTATTAATCATTCGTAATACAATACTTGATCTGTTATTTATCTTTTATATGAAAACTCAACATCACTAATTATTCATGTCTTCATCAACATATCATCACTCTTTAACCACCATTTTTATGATCATTAAATCTCAAAAACATCTCTGCAACAACTCATGAATTATTAATCATCATATTTACAAAAACAAGACATCTATGTGCTCATTTCTTCACTCATGTTTCAACATATATACATCCTCATTTTATGATCATCCAACCTCTAACTATCATCATAAAAGTTGTTATTTCTACTACTATTTGTCATTTATTTCTACTACCATTTATCAATTGTCTTGTTACTTGGCATTTTTCCTAGCCCAAAAATACCCTTAATTTCATAAATTGCCCAAATTTTTACCAAAATTCTAAATCAATAATATAATTCACCAAATCAATTTTGAAAACAAATTATTCACTATTCACATCATAATCACTTTAATAAAAATCATTTATATCCCAGAATATGTCAAATGAGTGCATAAACAGTCATTGTAATGTCTATAAAACAATCAAATTCACTTATGTGTATGCTAATATTATGTATTAGTATGAAATGCATTTTTCTAATCTTTCATTGATATTTCTCATTTACATAAATCTAGGGTTTTAACCTTTAGTATGAAAACGGGATGTTAATTCTTTCACCCAAGGTTGTATATGTTGGAGTAAGGATTGTTTCTCCCTCCTCATACATATTGAGCTCCCACAAAACTAACTTGCTCTAGATTGTTATCCTTCATGAAGAAGTAGTTTACCGTATCATAGTCCATCTGTCTATGGAGTTCACACTTTAATGGCACAGCTTTTACCAAAGTTGAGCTATCGGGTTAAGTTGTTAATTTTCGCGTGCATCTTTATCAGATGATCAATAGCTACAACTCCTTTTTGTTCTCAGAAGGTAGTGGGTTGTCTACTATGCTCGTTTTGTCATGACCCAGAATCATATTGGCTTCATAACAATTGCCGCATACTCGAGCTAAGGATACATCACGGTACCACGTAACCCGGCTATGCAAGGCTAACTGTACATTCTTTTAAACAAAAAGAAATACTTAAATAAATAAAAATCGGGTAGCATAATGGCTATATTTTAAAAATCCCAGAACTTAATTGCAACACCTGTAGATCAATTTCAAACGCACTTCTATATTCACATTAAAACTTAACCACAACTTCTGGACTTTTAAGTCCACTCAAGAGCAATCTCAGCAACAATACATAAGTTTCATATATAAGATCATTTACAAACCACAAGATAATCAAGCGTTAATTTACACAACCATCAAACATGTCTATATACCCATAAGCCACTAAACAACAAAAGAACAAAACATAGACTACCCACGTGCGGTAATGCCCTGAAAATGTCAAAAGACCGTACGATCCACTCAGTGCTTAAAGTTCACCAAATTAACCTGCATGGTTGGAAAGCGGAGGGGTGAGCACACTATGTACTCAGTGAGTAGGAAAATAGAATAGGAAAGCATATATAACAAATAGAACTCGGTACACACCAAGACAATCAAGATATCCTAAGGACGGTTTTTTTCACACATCTAGCATGCACACAACCACTCTTAAAATGAAGATACATGACATAAAAACATATAGGCCTAGCCTATGACTCAATACATACTGGTTAAGAACCACATAAGCCTAGCCTATTAATCACTCGTCCAGTGAACATAGGTTCCAATTTTAGTACACAAGAGCCTAGGCTCCAGTTTCAGTACACAAGAGCCGAAAAACAATCACGTGTATAATTTAAATTTCATCAGGAAGTCAAATCTCATAATAGACCAAATAGTTATGTGTGTCACCACTAGTCGGCTAAACTAGTGTGCACACCCACCAATTCCCAGTGTTAGCTCGACTTTCATCTGTGCTGAGTCTAGACTACAGTCGACAAGAGCGTCATGGCCCTAGGTAATGCCTCGTTGGTGACCAGACTTCTAGGTGTGCAATCACCTGCAAGTCTCTTAGAATGGTATTGATATGAGGACTTAACTTTTATGTACCAGTGTCAAGGGTACAGGGGTCGCTTAATTTGTTGTGCCTAGCACACGATTAACCAATCATTATCTCACCAATCACAAAAATCATATACAAATATTGAGTACTTAAATTAAATAAGGCATCATGCCTTTATTTATCGGTGCAACTTATAAAATGAAACCTTATTATAGCTCTAAGCCAAAAGAGAACACATACACGTAGCATACATGACTTAATTATACATATGTAAGTTTCAACATATTATTTCATGCATTAAAAGTCATCAATTGCATTCCAAGTGCAAAGTTGTTCATTTGAGGTTCAACTCTACTACGCATTACCTAAGTTCAAAATACACATACAAGTCATCATGCATGTCTTAGGTTGTCCTAATCCTATTTGAGAGATATGGTTTCCCCAACTCACCTCAAAAAATTATACTCCTTTGACTTCAACAATCCTCATTATGATTTCCATGATCAATAGCTCCCGAACCTTTATACATACAATATATCATGTATTACTACTCAAACATGTATCTCATATTTATAAACCACCACATAAGTGTATAAAACACAAACTTTAACATTTTCCAAGGCATTTAATGCCTTTGATCCAATACTTACACATTTCAAAGCATAATTACGCACATTTGTATCTAAACACATTAGGCCACTACTCATCAATCTAAGCAAAAATTCAAGTTTACTATAAGTATAAATGAAAGCCTCTTTCCAATGCACACCATTAAATCCTTAAATCCTAAGCCAAGTTCACTTAGGCATTTTATAAAACACCTAATGTGCATTACTTTCAAGTTATATTTTCAAGACTTTATCATAGTAATTCATGCTCCAATCTTGTTATAAATCAAGTGCTTCCAAACAACAATTTATTTCACCATTCCATTGAACAATCTAAATCTGATGTCGCCTTGGGGTTACTTCAAAATTTAACTAAGGATTGCATATAGTGCAACCTCGGGTTGTTCTCTTTGAGGAGCCGAAAATGAAATTTAATTCCTAAGTAATTAAATGCAACGTAACCTAAACTATAAAATGGGTTTTGATTTCGTTAATTATCACTAAAATTTGCAATGAATTGAAATAAATATAAAGGACCTATTTTTGGTATTTTAATTTTGAAATGAGTGATATAAGAAGGTAGTGAGTGAAAGGAATGAAAAACACAATTGATTAATAATGATAAAAATAACCCTCCAATTCAATAGCACAAACAATCATCACTTAAACAGATATGGGAGTTAAAAACAATGAACCAAGAGTTATAATCAAGCTTTTAATCCAACAATCGAGCCACCTCGAATTGTCACAAAAATATTTTCCAAAGTCCCAATCTACTAACTATCACCAAAATAATAAAATAGAACTAAGGATACTACAAACCAATGCTCAATTATTACTGAATAATTAATAAAACAGAATTAAAGCCAGCAACAGATATAACGATTCAATAATTCAAGCCACCTTGAATAATCACCAAATATTCAACAAAATCTTAATACAAAGTCTTGACTCAAAACAAAGTAATGAAATTAAGTCATATTCAACACAATATTAGTCGCTAAACAATAACCCAGTCACAGAAATCTTCCAATACAAGATATAATTCAAATCACAACTACAAATAATTAAATAGTTATCCTAAGACCTAGGAATCACTAAATAATTAAATGGGTAGGAGATTAATGTAGCCTAAACTCCCCTATGAAAACCCAAGCTCCTGCCATTGCCATTAAATCGGAGGATTAGGGTGAACTAGTCACGGACAACCATTGAGGACACTGCTAACATTAAACTCCAACAATTGGCCATGAAAGATGGATTAGGGTGAACTAGTCACGAACAACCATTGAGGACACTGCCAACATTAAACTCCAACAATCGGCCATGAAAGATGAGAAATAATGTTTAGATTTGTGGGAAATTAGGAAGAGGGACGAAAACTAAGTCTCCATTAGTGGAGAAGTTTCTGCCTTCAATATATAAAACCCCCTTCTCTTCCTCACTTCTACACTCTTTTTCAGAACTTAAAAAACCCCTACGTCTGCGTGTTTTCTTCTTTTATATTCCCCCCAAAATAGCACTCCCACGTACCACTCTCTATTTGAACAACGCCTTACACACCCCAAAAACCATCAACTACTGCGTATTTTTCTTCTTCTCTTTTAGCTTTCACGCTGATGTTTTTATATCTTGCTCTCCCATGCGTTGACATTTTGTCTTCACTTATATGTTAGTCTTCCTTCTACATTTTTTGTTGGCATGTTTGCTTCTTCTTTTTATTTAAAACCAATGCACCCTCCAACGACAACGTCTTTGGTCTCTCCTCTTAGCTTCTCCTGGTGTTTTCTTCAGTGGTGTCTGTCGTTTTTGCTTAGTCTGGTCTTCTCTTTGCTGCGTCATTTTTCTTCTTTTCTCTCCAGCGTGCATGTCACTTTTTTTCTCCCACCAATGATAGCATCTTCTCCTCTACTGCATTTTCTTCAAATTCAATTGCCGTTTTGCACCTTCTCCAACTGTTGTGTGTTTTGTTCATATGATGTTGTCGTTTTTGCTTCTTTTCCATCTCTTATGCACCGTCATTTTACTTGTTTCTTGCTCCAGCTGATTTTTAATGCTTTAGGTTGCTACTACTTTATTTTTGAATTTTAATTTCTCCCAAGTACCCTACAATAAAAATTACAAATAATGTAGCATCAATTGTCCTAAAATCAATTAATCACAATTAAACCAAAATATGACAATTTTGCCCCTTTAATCACAAATTAAATGTAAGGCACAATAATTCAAATAATAGTCAAATAATGCATTAAAGACCAATTATAGTGACAATAACTCATCCAAATGATATGAAAATATATATAAATAAATGAGTTTGTCAACTCACCCACACTTAGCCTTTTGCACTCCTGGGCAAAATATCAATAAAGAGAAATCCAACAGTTAAACTCAATGCAAGCAAACATAAAACCAACAAGGCAAGAATATGCTATCAACTTAAGCAAACTTTATCCCTAATCAATCAACAGGCATGGACTGCTTCATTGCAAAGAAACTAACACAAGAGACATAGTAAGATAGAAGGAAAGGAAACATAATAGATCTCTCATAAGGTACAAGCGTCTCACTCATCTCTCAAATGGGAAAATTTTCACTCAATCCACCTAGATTAGCACCTACTATAAGCTTGTAAAGATTCTACTATCTCTACCACTAACATACCATAGGTTCATGATCAAGGGGACTTTGTAGGGTTGTAATGTTGATGAAAGGCTAATGAATGGATAGAATGGAAATAATGACAAGTGCAATGCATGAGTGTTAAGAAACAACTCAAAGTGAGCTAAAGTGTAACCATCAAATCAACACCAATATGCAAATATCAACTTTAAAGAACCAATCTTTAATCTTCAACCACCAAGGGATGCCTTATTTCAAACTTTATTCTTTTTGGCCAAATTATTCCTCTTTCTTTTCTTTTTCTCTTTTCTCTTTTTTTTCAAAATTCTTTCTTTTTTTACATTTTCTTCTATCTCTTGCCCTTTTTTGTTTTTTTTTAATATTGGCATACCCAACCCAAGAAGATAAAAATAGCAACATCAATGATGCACATTTAATCATGAAGAACATCATGTAACTCATGCAAAACACTTGTTTGAAAACAATGGAATGAAAGAAAGTGAAGGGCTCAAAGAGGTAAGCAAAAGTTAATTGAAATGGCTTGTATTTGGGTGAGAAATGAACGCCCCTATCATGCTCACAAATCTAGTTATTAATGCAGTTTTGAAAAAGAATCTAGACAAGTTCTAGAAGTTAACCAAACTAGGTGGAAATCACACAAGATGAGAAAGAAAAGTAAGGCTAAAAAATCCTTCCAACAAGGCTTTCTCTAAAATATTTCCTCCCTAAAATCAAGCTATAAAACAAGTTAATAACACTGCACCAAAAGCAGTCCACTATGCTAATCAACTAAGCATAAAAATCACTTAAATCAAAATGCATTCAAACCTTGACATGCCAATGTTCACATGCATAAGCAACAAGGATTTGAAAACAAAGCCCAAGGATTGCAAAAGTCAAGTAGAAGATGGGAATCACAGCAGCAAATCATTCTCAAGAGATAATCCTAATCAATTTAGCTTAAAAAATTCAAAATTTTTGAATATTTCAACTCAATCAGACAAATAATACATAATGCAAAGTTAATAAAATGGCAATACAAGTAGTGGCAAAACAATCAGCAAAAGCAATCCCTGCCCCACACTTAGTCAATGCGTTGTCCTCAATGTAAGAAAAACAAGTGTAGACGAACTAAACTAACAACTACTAAATGCAAATGAACAACTACAACTACTTCCTACTGGAGAGGTTCCCACCCCCACACTTACTCCGAATTATCTCAACAGACAGATATCACCATCGATACAATAGAAAGTAAAGGAGAAGGGTGGAAGGGAACAACCGTATGATTAGGGGGTCCCGGATCCTCATGGTAGTGCTTAAGCAGATGACCATTGGTTTGTGAAACATAACCAGTTGCT
The DNA here is from genome assembly GCA_026874005.2 of Erythroxylum coriaceum. NCBI lineage: Eukaryota > Viridiplantae > Streptophyta > Magnoliopsida > Malpighiales > Erythroxylaceae > Erythroxylum > Erythroxylum coriaceum. The sequence goes on along the minus strand of JANQAP020590780.1, from coordinate 5,831 downwards.
TCATCCACCAGCTCTACCATACTAAATGAATGCACCTTGGTAACTCTGAAAGGGCACTCCCACTTGGTGATGAACTTCCCGAGCATCAACTTTAACCAGGACTTGAACTTTAAAACTTTTTCACCTTCATGGAACTCTTTCCTCAGAATTTGTTTGTCATGAATCATTTTCAGCTTCTCTTTGTAGATTCTGGAATTATCATAGGACTCAAGTCTCATCTCTTCAAGCTCTTGGAGTTGCATTGTTTAGTTTTCAAGTGAAGATTCAAGGTCTGCATGATATACCTTGATTGTCCAATAAGATTTGTGCTTGATCTCTATAGGTAGATGACAAGACTTGCCATAAAGCAACCGGAAAGGCGACATGCCTATAGAGGTCTTGTAGGTAGCCCTGTAAGCTCATAATGCCTCCTCAAGCCTTTCACTCCAGTCTTTACAGGATAGTTTTACAATCTTGTCTAATATTCGCTTCCCAATTAGAGACTTCAGCCAACCCATTTTTCTGAGGGTGGTAAGGAGTGGCCAACTTGTGATTAACTCCATATTTAGCAAGTAAAGACTTGATGGTCCTATTGCAGAAATGTGTTCCTTGGTCACTGATGATTGCTCTGAGAATGTCGTACCTACAAAAGATATGAGAACGTAAAAACTTGGCAACAGTAGAAGCATCATCTTTCCTAGTTGGCACTGCCTCTACCCACCTAGATACATAATCTAATACAAGTAATATATATGAAAAACCAAATGACGAAGGAAAGGGACCCATAAAAACCATGCCCCAGACATAAAAAATTTCACAAAAATACATAGGTCTTAAAGGCAATTCATGCTTTCTACCTAGACTCCTAAACCTCTGGCACTTGTCATAAGACCTGCAAAAAGTACAAGCATCTTTGAATAAGCTAGACCAATAAAACCCACACTCTAAAATCTTCCCAGTAGTCCTATTAGCACTAAAATGCCCCCACAAGATAAAGAATATGCAATGGTAAGGATATAGTGGATCTCATTGTTAGGAACACATCGTCTGATGATCTGGTCACTGTATTGCTTCCAAAGAATTAGAGCATCCCAAATATAGTATCTTGCCTCCCTCTTCAGCTTATCAACCTTAAACATAGACATGGAAGGAGGCACAAGATCAGCGATAATATAATTAACAATATTAAAGTACCAAGGCTCCTGAACTGCTAAGGCAAAAGTCCAGAATTAGGAAAGGAATCAACAGTAAGATCAGAAGAGTCAACTCCCTCAATGCCTTTAGGTAACCGACTAAGGTGATCAGCCATATGATTTTCTACTCTAGCTCTGTCTCTGATTTCAATATCGAACTCCTACAGTAACAAATCCCATCTCAGGAGTCTTGGTTTAGGCTAGGGCTTCTTGAACAAATACAACACCGCTGCATGATCTGTAAAAATGACCACTCGAGAATTTATCAAATACTATCTGAACTTATCTAAAGCAAAGATTATAACAAAGAGTTCCTTCTCGGTAGTGGTATAATTCACTTGAACGGAATCAAGTGTCTTGGAGGCATAGGCTATCACTCTAGATCGCTTTTCCTCCCTCTAACCAAGCATAGCACCAACTACAAAGATAGAAGCATCATAAGACAGTTTAAAGGGCAAATCCCAGTTAGGTGCAGTCAGAATAGGAAGTGAAACAAGCAAAGATCTTAAAGTGTCAAAAGCATGTCTACATTTATCATTAAAGTGAAAATCACTATCTTTTTTCAACAATGTAGAAAGGGGTAAAGCAATTGTACTAAAATCTTTCATAAAGCACTGATAAAATCCCGCATGCCCCAAGAAAGACCTCAATTCTTTAAGACAAGTAGGATAAGAAAGTGAAGAAATGATTTCGATCTTGGCTCTATCAACCTCAATCCCTTTTTAGGAGATGCGATGACCCAACACTATGCCACTATCTACCATGAAATGACATTTTTCATAATTCAAAACTAATTTTTTCTCAATACATCTACTAAGAACACGTTCAAGACTAAGCAAGCAATCATCAAAGCTATCACCATAAATGGTGAAGTCATCCATAAAAACCTCCATATTTTTCTCCAATAAATCACTAAAGATCACCATCATACACCTTTGAAAGGTGCCTAGAGCGTTACACAACCAAAATGGCATCCTTTGATAAGCATAGCTACCAAAAATGCATGTAAAAGTAGTATTGTCGTGGTCTGCAGGTGCAATTAGCACTTGGAAGTAACCTAAAAAACCATCCAAGAAATAATAGTGAGATTTACCAGATATTCTTTCCAACATTTGATCAATGAAAGGTAATGGAAAATGATCCTTCCTAGTCGCTTTGTTCAACTTCCTATAGTCTATACACATTCTCCAAGCATTTTAAACTCTTGTTGGAATAAGTTCATTACTCTCATTTCTCACTATTATGATACCGCTCTTCTTCTGTACTACCTATACCAGGCTCACCCACTCATTGTCTGATATGACATATCTGATCCTCGCACTCAATAACTTAGACACCTCCTTCTTAACACATCATAAATAAGAGCATTTGACCTCCTTGGTGGCTGCTTAATTGGCTTAGACCCTTCAACTAAAAGGATCTTGTATGTGCAAACCAAGGGATCAGTCCTTGGTATGTTCCTGAAAGACCAACTTATAGCCCTCCTATACCCTTTCAACACAGAAACTAATCTCTCTTCTTCATAACTACTCAGAGAACTGGAAATAATAACAAGCAATTTGCAATCATCAATAAGAAAGACATATTTCAAATTAGGGAGAAGGGGTTTCAATTTTAAATCAGGGGTTGCACAAAAGAGGGAACCAGCTTTGGTATATCAAGCGCATTCAGCGTGAGTGGTGTGTCCATGTGGCTTAAGGAAGGAGATATAAGCTTAGTGTGGTGTATATGTCCTCCACTTCACGACTCAGTGCCACCATCAGATGACCTAAAAACAATAAAATTAGGGTCAGTCTAATTAATAGAAAAAGAAAGTAAATCAGAAGTAAGAGTAGGATTAGAAGGGGTTAGAGTAGTAGCAGGGTCATTGTTATCCTCTTCTAATATGCCATCACCACTTGAAGGAGAAACTACATTCGTGGCTTGTATAACAGCTCCTTTATCATCAGTTCCTGTAAAATCAAGAAAAACACCTTCCTCAAGGCTATCAAGTGCAGAATCAGCAGGAATATCATAATCAAAATAAGAGGATGTGTTAAATTCAAAAGGAATGGAAATCCAACTATCTATCTCTAAACAATAGACACATGTTGCATCACCTTCACATGCACAAAAATTAGAAGAATGGGAGGAGGATAAACAAGTAAGTGCATCATCATGAATCACAATCATGTCATACCAGTCAGGATCATGCACAACAGTTTCATGCAAGTCATCCACACCATTATCATGACATTCAATCAATCTAATACCCAAGTAAGAACAATCTTCATAACCATGGCTTATAGCTTCTGAAAGATTAAATTGCACTTTTTGATCCCCAATTCCTATAGTGATAAGACCCTTCTTCATGTTAATTATGGTCTCAACAGTCAGAAGGAATGACCTACCTAGAATTAGGGTACTCTCAACAGGGAGCTCATTAGTCATATCCAAGACATAAAAGTCAGCTGGGAAAACAAGACCTTTGACTTGCACAATAATATCCTCAAGAATGCCTTTAGGGTATCTCACCGTCCTATCAGCTAGACCAAGCACTACACTAGTGTCTTTCAAAGCTTTAATACCTAAGGTCTAATAAACAAAGGTCGGCATGACATTAATTGCTGCACCTAAGTTAAGTAGGGCAAGAGAAATAGTAGTTCGACCTATGGTACATAGAATAGTGTAAGAACCTGGGTCTTTACATTTAATAGGCAATTGTGGCTTAAATAAGGCACTAACACTCAACCCTAGTTGGATTCTCTTACTATGCCTATACTTTCTCTTATTTATGCACAAGTCTTTCAAGAATTTAGCACACTTAGGTAACTTTTTAATCAATTTAAGCAATAGCACATCCTCCTCAAGTTTGCTAAACATTTCAAACAATTCATCATTGTCTTTCTTGTCAATAATCTTTTTACTAACCAAGTAATAATTTGGAAAAGGCAAGTCACGAATGTTTACCTCATCACCTTTGGAGTCGGAAGGTGATCCTTTCTCCATTGGGCTCTTCATGATAGTTGTTGTTGCCTCTTCATCATTTTGCATCACTGGTTATTTTTTAGATTTCTCTAAGAGCTTCTTTTCTTGTAGGCTTTCAGAATGAATAGAAACTCCTTTCTCAATTTGGGAAACTTCTTGAGTAGTGTTAGCAAGAGGAGACTCAACTTCTATTTCCTCATTAACCAGTTCTTCATCCTCTTCATTCTTTTTGAATTGCACTTTCTTAGCATCTATTTCCTTACCACTTCTTAGTGTGTTTGCATTCAAAGATTTAGGATTTATCACTGTGTTAGAGGGTATAGAACCACTACTCTTTTCTTATTGTTCACTCAAGTTGTTGGAGATTTGAGTAACAAAAGTGTTCAAATTCTCATGCTTAGTCTCTATTTGCTCCAACTTAGAGAACACATTTTATAGACATGAGTCCATCTTATTCCCCACAGCATTCAACTTAGCATCCGTTTGTGTCTTCTCTTGATCTAATCTTGAATTAATCCCAGCAATGCCCTTCATGATCATAGCAAATTCATCACCCTTACAAAAAGAAGATGATGTCCCTTGATTAGTTACCATTTGATTGGAAGAATTTCCTTAAGTGTTGCCCTGATCTCCACCCCTTTTAAAGTTAGGGTGATCTCTCCACCCCGGATTAAAGGTGTTGGAGTAGGGATCCCTCTTTTGATATTGGAAATTAGTAGGGATCCCTCTTTTGATATTGGAAATTCATACTTTGGTAGAGGGCAAAAACTTCTTCATATCGAGCACAATTATTGGAAACATGCATCGTGGACCCACAGTACTCACAACTGGCTACTATAGCTTAAGAATGACCCACTGAATTAACTTGCTTGGCTTTCACTTTATTCTCCAAAATATTGAGTCTTTTCTCCACTCTATTTCCTAAAGTAGCAATTTCAGCAAGAATATCTTGGGAAGAAGCCGAAGAGGTATTGTACACCCTTCTTGTGTCTCCAGATTGAGGGTCATTGGTAGCCATCTTTTAAAGTAGATCCTATGCAGCATTGGGACTCAATTCTCTGAGCAAACCATTTACAATAGCATGAATTGAGGGCTTATGATATGGAAGGAGCCCTTCATAAAAAGAATTGACCAGATCGTTCATAGAAATATTATGGTGAGGACATTAGGCTAGAAGTGTGATTAACCTTGTCCAATATTCGTGCATGGATTCATTATCTCGTTGCACGACACTAGTTATCTCCTTTTTGAGCCTTGAAGTTTTAGAAGCAAGAAAATATTCATCCAAAAATGCTCCCTTCAACTAATCCCAGGTCAATGTGGTGAAATGTTGAGGTAATATGTAAAGCCACTCCTTGGCCTTGCCTTCTAAAGTGAAATGGAATGCTCTCCTCAATGCATCTTCAAGATTTGCCATGGTTTGTTTCATAGAAGAACACACCTTGTGCATAGTCTTCAACAATGTTTTAAAAATCGAACCGGACATCGAACCGGTCGAAGGAAAGTTTTAAGGTTTAGAGGTTCAACCGGTAGTGAACTGTTATAAAACCGAAATATAATAAATAAAATGAAAATTTTATATGAATAAAAAAAATTTATTGAAATAAAAAATACGCCAATGTTTATTATTATATAATGAACTAAAAATAAATAAATATGAGTCCAATATAAAACTTAAAATAACAATAAAAA
>JANQAP020590627.1:0-14117 GCA_026874005.2 Erythroxylum coriaceum | reverse complement strand
ACGGAGACAATTATTTCTGTTCTGTCCATCACAACCAAACAGCTCACTGTCTCCAGTTTTTGTTCCATTCCGTCTCCAAATTTCTGTTTCGTTCCGTCTCCATAAACAAGAGACAGCAACCATACGGACAGTAAAAGAACATAGATGGAAATGGAGGCGGTTACAATGTCCCAATAGCCCATACAAGATTAGGGAAATTGATTCTTTTGGACTATGTTTGTTGATTGTGAAGACAATGGAGTTTATCAGTCAGGTATACATGTATTCAAATTTGGGATCCTAATACCGTTTGATTTAGCTTTGATTGTTCTATGCTGTTTGCTCATTAGGTGAAATGCTTAGTACGTGTAGTTCATCTAATATCATCATGTATACTGCATCTAGGAAATCAATCACTATATCTTCCACAACTTTAGTTAAAGCAAAGAAGTTGTTGGAAGATAGTGTCAATTTACCAGACTCTAAGGGAGGATCTTTAACTATTTCAATTGATGGCTTGAAATGCGTAAAGAGCCTTCCTGAGAATCCAAACATTAGAAACTGCTTTACGTTTTCCACTTATTCTGATGTTACTTGGAATGAAAAAAATAATTATTTCTTTTCTTTTCAATGAAATATTAGGCATGAAACTTTATTTATTATCTTGTCTGTAAGAATTATTAGGCTTCTATTTAACATCATGTAGTACTTATATACCATATATCATTATATTATATTTCAATATTTATATGTGTTATTATTTTGTTGTCAATAAATATTAATGATTAAGAATAGTAGTCAACTTAAATTTATGAAAATTTGATCTTATTTACATTAAAATTTTAAATATGGTTATCTTTTTATGTCCAAAAAAATTTACTTTTCAAATTTTAAATTACCTACCATGCATGTATTTTTTAACAATATGTTTAAAATTTTGAAAACATTTTTCAATTTTTAAATGCTCCATTCTTTTTGTATGAATGGAGGTGTAGTACTATATACAATAGACATCATTAAATAATCCTTTGTGTATAAATTCATAGATATAAACAAATTTATAGAATTTGTATGCATTAGCTATTTAAACAAATATATAAAGAAGGAAATTGAAAATATATGAAAAATCATATAAATGTCAATTATAATTGACCTTAGGATTATTAAGCACATTTATCATTAAAAAAATTATCTTTTAACATTATTGTTTTTATGAATACTATCACACACAAAAATTCATCAAAATTTTCCTAAGAAAAATATAAGATAAAAAATCTTTAACTTTCGTCACCAAAAGTCAACTTTTAGTGACAATTAACGATAATCGTCGCAAAAGGCTCCAACATTGGCGATGAATTCAACAAGACGTCGGTAAATGTTAATCCTTTTGTGATGATTAGCAAAAATCGTCGCTAAATATACTTCTTTAGCAACAATTACGTAAAACATCACAAATACGTTGATTTTATTCATTGCCAAAAGTTTGCAAATCGTCGCCAAAAAAATTGTTGTCAATTGTTTGTTTTGTTGTAATAATAGCTCTAAAGCACGAGCAAAAGATTTCCAAGTCTAAAGGTGATGGTTGTGAAACATAACTTTACCTTCCATTTAAAATGAAGCGATGCATTGATCTGGAGGAACATAATAGAAGGTAAAGACTGTTCGACTTGAGAAAGTCGGCGTAAAGGGTTGGTACAATCAAAAGTCTGAAACTGCAACTTAGGTAGTTTTAGGGTAGATTGGGTTTGTGGGGAAGGTGAGGAAAAGGAAATGACAAAGAAATGGGTCCAGGATCTATAGTAATTTGTGGGGTATGGAAAAATAAAACAGGTAGACGGTATAGGGATATAGGGATATAGGGGGGGAAAAAAAAGGGTTAAGTAGGAAGGTAACGGTTGATGAACTATGGGCTGAGATGGTAAAGGCAATGTGGGAATGGGGTTGGAGGGTTGAAATGGTATAGTAATCGTAGGTAGAGAAGGAGACTGACGAGTATGAAGACGACGGAACCAGGGTAAATATTAACACAGCAGTAAACTTCAAAGGTTGAGTACTTTGCTGCAGAGGTAACTGTGACATTGGAAGAGATACCAGACGTCCTACAAACATAGCTATCACCATTTCCTGATTCTTAGTCATTGAGGATTTCTGTTCCTACAGCTCACTCTGCATTGTTTCTACCAGAGCAGTAAGAGAAACTACAACTCCCTCCAAAACAGGACTAGGTTGGCTTCGGAGACATGAGAGAGAACCGAAAACACCAAATGAGCTATAAAAATCCCACTTCGAGAGAGGAAACCCTCCAGGTTGAAAGGAAGAAAAAGAATATTTTAGGTTGAATGATGCAAACAAAGTGGCAATATCCCTATAATAATTCAAACTAATCTAGGCTTAACTCAGTTCCTCCTAGGTATGTTTATCAGCTAGCCCCGTATCAACACCTGCGAGCCTATCAATCTTTGACTAGTGGAAGTAAGTGATGCTCCCTAGCATCGGGAGGAACGTTTTCTCTGTGTTCGACGACTACTTGCGGGAGTAAATATGCATTAAGTGTTACAAGTCTTTGTAAAATTGGGTTTTATATTGTTAAAACTGGGAACCAAATTTTAAGGAAAGCTTATTTCATAAACTTTATGATATCTTTGCTGGGAAAACGGGCCTGGATATAATCCTAATCACTGCGAAATAATAATAAAACTTCTTCTTATTTTGATTTTTTAAAAATTAAGATCACTCTAATTCTATAAAATGACTAACAATTAAATTATAATAAAACATGAATCTTAATTCGTATCCATATTCTAAAGTTTGATTATATTCTTGTAGTATCTCTTGAACCATTTCTAAAAATAGCTTATCTCAACCATCAAAGTCGTACAAATGTTCGACCTCTAACAGTATTACATAATGAGTTGAGAGAACTCTACAACTGTTGCAAAAATTGTTAAGCAATGATTGCTAGCTTTATTAGAGCTTAAATCTATTTATAATAAATTTTAAACATTATAGTAATTTAATTAAAATTAAATTCTAATTTCAATTAAACATTAATTATAATTAAAAATAATTCTAATTAAATATCTATTATACACTAATAAGATTCAATATATCATATTTATCGTTATTTATTAAATATTTCATATTTAATTATAAAGTTTCTCAAACTTTACAATCGAATCCAACTTGATTAAAATAACTTTGCTCTCTTTAACTCATTCTTTATGTATGACCCATTAAATTACCAAATATACTGAGAATAGATACAAATTATAAACCTAAATTATATTTAGGATTAGATAAATTAAACTCTTTTAATTCATCTTTAGTTTTCTAATTAAGTAATTTATATCCATATATCAAGATTAGCATCTAACAACATATCATGATCACCCAATATTTAGATATGTCAAAGTAGTTTTGACTTACCTTTCTATGTATGATTTTTCCATGTAATGCAATCCTTTCATCATGCAATATTCTGATTAGATATAAAGAATAAAATTAATGTCTATTTTGTTTTGAGTCCCTTTATATTAGTTCTCAACTATTAATTATCGATTCAATTAATAAAATTTGTAAACTATTTACAAAATTTCATTTTACCTTGGTCAAGGATTTCCTCAAGTAATACTAATTGAGAGCAATGAACATTCTCCCTAATTACGTTAGGGTGAAAAATCATATCTTAATCACTCAATTATCTCCATATAGTTCATACTACATCCAATGACTACTGATTAAGTTATCATTGATTATAATAGGTCATAAGTAGTATCAAAACATAACAATGTCTATACTAGATTAACTATAGGATATAAACCAGCATTCTCCTACTTACTTAAATCTTACAACTTTCATCTTAATTATCATCATAATTAAGAAAATTTTCCTGAATACATCTTTGGATCTTTGGTGAGAACTCAAGTCATTTTACATGCCCAATGAATCTAATGCTCTATAGTACATTACTATCTTAAACAGTGTAAGGAACTATTCCAAATTCATTAAAAAACTATTAATCAAATTAATCATTTCCACTAAATAAAAATGTATTATGGCTTAATTAGCAACCGTTGTTACATTATAACCGTTCCAATCTTAAAAGGATATTTTTCTAAGTAAAATAGACCTTAATTAGGATTTACCTCTAAAGTTAATATCCATATAACCTTGAACTCAAATATAAACTCATATATAGAAGAATGGATATCTTTAGTACTTCACAAGTATCAAATATCTCAAATACTAAACATCTTTAGTACATCATCTATATACTTGAACTTAGAATAAGTAAACAACTTCCAATTTATCTCTATTAGCATTAGTTGTTAGTAGACTCAAGGTCAGCTATTAGCATATCATAGGAATCTCCACCTTATGATAAATCAACAAAAAAAATTGTAAAATAAAAGATCAATCTATTAAGAGTTTAAGGGGGTCAAAACCTAGATACTAACTTTCTGATATCGACAATTTTCTTAGTGCTTCATTAATTCTCTGTTCGAAATCATTGCCCATTTATTTTAATTGCTCTAGGTTTTATTGTCTTTTAATTAAAAATCACAAATAATTCATAAACTAAATAATAGAATAACGGTAATTACTAGTATTCATCGTCTTCGTGGGATTGACCCATACTTACGGTACTAACTACAGCTACATTATGCACTTGTCGTTATTACAATATTGACTAAATTAGAAAATGTCAATCAATTTAAAAACAATTTTCATATCCAATTAGAAACTCTTTTCAATTATCTTGATTCCTTTAATATAATTTAATTGAAAACAATTTTAAATAAATTATGCCTTTTACTTATTATAATTTATAAAAACTCTTTTTAAAAATTATATAAGTATCACATTCTAATACAATTAGAAAATTATTTCTAATTTCATTAGAAATTACTTTTCCGCAATTAGAAAAATATTTTTCTAATATTAAATGGAAAATACTTTCAAAATTAAACAAAACACTTTTGAATTTAATTAAGAAAGTTCTTTATATTATTTATTTAAAGATTAATTTCTTAATTAACTAGAAAATCTCTCTTTAATAAATTAGAAGACTATTTTCAAAATATTAAAGAAAGCAAAATTTTCTTAATTAATAAATGAAAACATTTTTCAAAATTTAATCAAGAAAAATATCTTTTCTAATAATTCAAGAAACTTATTATTTATATATAAGAAACAATTTCTAAATAAATAGAATAATAATTCTATACAAAAATAAATAAATTTAATTCATTTCAATCAAATTGAAATAAATAAATTTAATTAGGAAATATCTTTCTTAATTATTTAAGAAAAAATTTCTTAATTTTAAAGAGTCTAATTAATTAATTTCAATCTAATTGAAACTCATTAATTCTAATTTTGGAAACTACTTATCTAAAATTAAATCAAGAATCAATATAATTATTAATCTTAGTTATATTAAAATTTTAATTTTGAAATTAAAATTTGACTTATGTTTGGTTGTGGGATATTCTACAACGAGATTACACCTAATCTAAGAACCAAATAAGCCCAAATCTAACTTTGGAATCATTATTATAATGTCCAAACAAGAATTATTTTAATACTAGAATAAACTTATCCTTGTAACCAAACATCCATGTTTTAACCCTATAATAGGTTTTCTATGTTCTGAAACATACCTACTCCTAAACATGTTTCCAAACATGCCTAATCTTAAACATGTTTCCAAACAAGCTCCTTCTTCAAGTTACCTTAATTTCATAAACTTGACAAAACCCTAGCTACCGATGAGACTAACCTGCCGCCACTCGACCGATGTCAGTCTTGGCTCCAACTGTCACTGTCTGTCCCCACTGGTCGTAGCAGCTCCAACCTATTGTTACAAAAAGCAACCGCCAGTGGAGACCAGTTACGCCTCCAGTAGTCGCACATCTGCTCTGTCAATGAAGTTTCCACCAATAACAATCAAGTCTCTATGCTTTGCTATGTCTCAACAGATGTTTTACGTGTCTTAGCTTCTCATAAGCATTCTCACTACACATTATTGCCCATTGCTTTTTCACACCAACTAGTGTCAATGCCTCTTGCCTTCATTTCACTGCTGGCATATGGTGCTTCCTTGTGCCACCAACAGTCACAGCTACCAAAAACTATAGACACCTAATAGTAAAGCTTATTCTAATGAAAAACATAAAATAGTACACATTCACCCCTATTATTACAAAGGTCTTCTTAAGCACCAAACTTATATGTAAGTCGTGCCAACTTCTTTACAAGACAATCTTACTTAGATCCTTTTAAGCAAGACTCAGCCTTTCTCATGTGATCATCGACTAACATTCTAGTTCTCGAACGCCTCACGACCCTCACAGTATTTAACTCTCACACTCGCAAGAAAACAATGACAGCAATAATAATGGCAACAATAGAAACAAAGAAGAGATATAGCAATAATGTTAAACCTTTATTACTTCCTCAAAGTATAAAAAGGAATGCTCTCTCAACTTTATGTGAGAAGCAAGGCTCAAATGAGCTATATATAGGCATTGGGGCTTGGGGAACAAGTTAGAATCCTAACAGAACTCTACTACCCATGATCACATCTTATCCTATCAAATTACATCATTATCCTTTAAGATTACATCCCCATCTAAATAGGACTCTATTTTATAAGGTCTACCTACATCCTAACTAACAAGATAAAAGATTACACATGATCTATCTATATCCACGAAGATGTCCACTATCTTCAAATGATCCCCCCACGTGGTCTTTATCCTTTAGTGGTGATGTTTTTCCTCCGTGATCTTATCCATTACATCATCTAAGATCCCCACGATCTCTATCCGTTGATGATGAGTCATCTAAGCCAAAGCCAGACATAACATACTAGTCTGATCCAATGCTTATCCATGTCAAGTCCTTTAGCCATAGTCCATCCATTTGAGCACCCACTAAGACCTGAATCCATCAAAAACTTAGCCTTAGCTATGTCAGCTCGTACATGGTTTAAAACTCTATGATATGTGTTTAAATTTTGATTCATTTGATATGTTAAAATTAGTGACTAATGCCTTAAAAATGCTTAAGATACTCACTTTGACTCATTTGTGATTTTACACACAATTTTAGAAGCAAAATAGTTAAAATAAGCCAAAAGCATGACATATGCCCCATTTTTCAAAGATTAATTTTCACTTTTCTTCATGGAGTAAGAAGAAGAAAATTAAAAGATAAGAGAGAGACAAGAAAAATGGAACACAAAGAAGAAGAATCATAGAAAGCAATGCACGTGCATGTTTTTGCCATGCAAAAACGTCAATTTAATGGAACAAAAAATGGTAGTAAATTAAGTATGAAATGGCAGCAGCTAGTGAAGGGCAAAAAGGCTAAAATGATGTTGTGCATTCAGGGTAGATGTTTGTGTTAAACACAGACAAAGTCTGCGTATGCAATCATTGTACGTTCCTGTGCACAACGCGGGTGTACAGCGTTCCTGCATTAAACACAGGCAATGCCTACGCACAATGCAGGCATGTACGTTAAATGTACAACACGTCTACACTCAACGCTTAAATGCATGATCTATATTTTACTCAAAACTCACAGTGAACAGTAGAAATGGACCATAAATTAAATACATAAATTAGATAGAAGAGGGAGGAGAGAAAGTAGCATGAAATGTAACAGAGGTGGAGGTGCTAGGTTTTCCTTCTTCGTTTTTTCACCACTAAAGCATAAAGAAGATGGCTCACACTTGGAGCATAAAAATGGAGATGGAAGGCTAGCTTTCTAATGCCAGTTCAACAGGAATATCGACACCAAGTCACGGTTAAGCTATTTTTATCATTCAAAGGTTATAATTTCTTTTTGAATTGTTGTGTTGTTGGTGTTGATTTGATTAGGTTATGGGATGAATGATCTTAATACATTATTTTGATTGTTTTATTTGGAACCTATTGCTAAAACATTGAATGTAATCCGTGATCATTACTTTTGATGTTTGTGAGTGGCATATAATGATCTCATATCATTAGGAATAATATAACTTAGGTTAGATAACTCAAACGTGTGAGGTTACTGCTTAAATTGATCATTTTTCACTTTATAATGCAGCTGCCAAATTTAACGTAGAGATCGTATCCTAGGTTATTCGTTAGTTAGGTTTAATTAATGATCATTTCTTGATTAAACAAAACCTAAGGGAAAACCAAAATTAGGACAACATTTTATTAGTCTCAGATCGATAATCCCAAGAGAGTTGTAAAGATGTTAGGATGATGAAATATGTTTGATTGTGTTTAGGTTAAGATTGAACCTAGAACCGGACCTTACGTATATTTAATAGTTTAATCATTTTTGATTGCTTATTTTAATTTGTTTTTGATAGTTTACTTTTACTTTAATTTCTAAATTGGTAAAAATCTAAAAACCTCCCTTTTATATTTTCCTTACATTAATTAAATTTGGTTACGAAAATTAACCAAACATTCCTTATGGATTCAATCCCGACTCACCCTAACTACAAATTTTAGTGTACAGGGTCAGTAAATTTTACAGTGTACTCGACACGTACTGTCACTCTACCAAAATTCACACTATGCTTGATTTAACGGGCTAAGTCACCTTGGAGTTTTCGCATGCCACCGACATGCGTGTGATCCAACTAACCTTCCACCCAAGGTCCATCTCTAGCTAGCTGTGAAGTGTCTTCGTGTGCTAAGGGGCTAACAAACCACCCCTACCAGATGAATTCGACACCCTTGTCGAACTAGTCTGAAGGTAGGCATTCACCTAATCTTTGAACTGCCATGAGGTCGTATCTTTCTCCCACGTAGCTTCTATGATTGACTTTCCCTTATTCTTCTTATGTTAACCCATTGTTCGGTGATCCAAGATCTTCTCTACTTGATCCTCAAACTGTTTTCTCACAATTGATAGAGGTTTCTTCATTGACTCCTATTTGGATCTAATGCATTCTCATGGTAAGGCATGAGAAAACTAACATAAAAAGTAGGATGTACCTTCAGTCTCTTTGGTAACTTTAACTTGTATGTCACGTTCCCCACTTTATTTAGCACGTCAAACGGTCCATCATATTTTAGCACCAATCCACGATGCACTTGTTTGCTTGAGAACTTCTTCCAAATCTGAGGGGTAAGTTTCAATAGTATCTTATCTCCTATGTCGAACTCTAACGTTCTCCTCCAAAAGTCCACTTGCTTCTTCATCCATCGAGAAGCCTTTCGAAGACTATCCCTCACCTCATCTAGTAGCTCTTGCTTCTCCATCACGAACTTGTACGCCGCAGGACACTTGCCACCTGTCCTTTGTTGTGCAATCTCAAGTAGAGTAAGAGATTGTTGTCCCAAGACTATCTCAAAGGGACTCTTCTTTGTTGCAGAAGATTTGTTCAAGTTAGAGCCAAACTGAGCAGTATCAATTAAACTTAACCAGTTACATTGACTTACACTTATGTAATGCCTTAAGTACTCCTCCAATAGACCATTGATACTCTCTGTTGTCTATTGGTAATTTGTCATTGAAAACTTCAAATAACAACCCATCATGTTGAAAAGAGATGTCCAGAATCGGCCTGTAAATCTGGGGTCTTGGTCACTCACAATGTCTGCAAGGACTCCGAAGTATTTCACTACATTATTATAGAACAACTCCACCGTAATATCTGAGGGACACGATGTTGGAGCTGGCACGAAGATCCCATACTTTACTTTGAGAAACGATCTACAATCACCATGATTGTCATCATGTTGTCCACTTTTGCAAACCCTCATATAAAATCCATCGAAACTGACATCCACGGTCTTTCGAGAATGGATAAGGGTTGTAAAAAACCAGTTTCCTTTTCCCTCTCCGATTTATCTAACTAACACATGAGGCACGTCTTGACATACACCTCAATGTCATTCACCATCTTCGACCAATAGTAAAAATGAGTTAGCAGTGCTATCATCCTCTAAACTCTAGGGTGACTAGTCCATTGTGAGTCGTGCATCTTCTTTAACAATTGTTTCCGCAAGCTACTGAAACTTGACATGTAAACTTAACTACTCTTAGCCATCAACAGCCCATCATCATCGAGCCAAAACATATGCACAACACCTTCCTTAACTTGTGAGATCAACTTACGATATGTGTTGTCCAATGGAGCCACAGCTTTGATTTGCTCCAACATGTTAGACTCCACCCTAATAATGGCATATAGGGTCGTGAATAGCTCCTTCTGACTCAAGGCATTGGTAAGTGTAAATTGTTTCATGTTTTAGGGCATAGTTTGATATGTGTTTAGTTATTAATTCAATCATTTAGTATATGTTTAGGTTAGAATTGTGTTAGTTTATTAATTATTTATATTTTAAGTGTTTTATGGGTTACTACAAGTCTTTGAACTTAATTATTATATTTTTGGGTACCTTGATGTGTTTACTAGTGTTTCAGGGTCAACATAGAAGAACAGAGAAGTTTCGAAGACATTTGAGCCGAAACAAAAGCCTCATGACAGAAGCAACGGAGTTGGCCTATAATCGTGGCCTGAATGCCATGATCATGATAGAAGCGTAAGGAATGGCCTACGATAGTGGCCTAAATGCCATGATCATGACAAAAGCCCAGGAAGTGGTCCATGATCATGGCCTACAGGGCCATAGTCATGACCTACATCGGGCAGGCACACAGACACTCAAAAAAGTCAAAATTTGAGGGATTTTTTTAGACCTTTTGGACCCTAGAAAAACCCTAGGGTTGCTCAGAACACAAAGGATATTTTAAAAATAAGAAAAAGAGGAAGAGCAGCTTTGAAATCAGCCACCTTGAGAAACCCTAGAGAGAATTCATCGAGAGATAGAGGAAGACAAGAAGGAAGAGAGAAGAGGAGAAGAAGCTAACTCGACATACTTCCCAAATTAGGAGGTTTCCCGATATCGCTGCCTCCCATCCTTCATTTAGATTGTATCTCCTATTTATTTTCAATTTTATCATTGTATATAATTGAATTGAATAGTTGATAGTAGGATCTAGAATGTTAAGGATGTTTTAAACTCACCTCTGGAATTTTATTCTTGAATTAATGAATTCTGATTGTTTATGTGTTTATTGGATTTGTTGTGGTTTGATTTTGTGATTGCATAATTAAATAATAAACTGAGAGGGTGAATCTAATAAAAAATGATTAAATTGGACTAACGAGAGTTAGGTGATTTAATAGAACAAGAATTGAATTAGATATAAATTGTGCGAAGAGAGATCTTACATAAGTTTCCAATAGTTTATTATAGTACTTCAGAACTAATTAAGGTTTTGGATAGGCTGTGAATTGAGAAATTGCAACTTCTATGATCTGATTAGGGTTTATGATTTAGGGTTAATGGTTATAACTCGAGAGAGAGTAATTAACTCTAGGATAGTCTAGAACTAACAATCCAATAATTCAAAATTAGTTAGGTTAGCATTAAGGATAGGTAAAATTCCCTTTCTCTCAATTGATAATTTCTTTCGGTTGATTATTAGGCATGTTGCAATTGCTTAATAATTAGTATATTCATATTTAAGTCTTAATTTGATTGATTAAATTAAATTCTTGTTTTAGTTTTGTTGCATTTTAAATTTCTGTGATTTGTTTTTGGCCTTAGATGTTAGGATTAGATTAACTCCCTCCTCATGGGATCGACACCTTTGATACTACACTAACGAATGGTGCACTTATGAATTATCAAAGGTAATTAATTAAAACTTACACACAACCAAACCACTCGATTAAGTTTTTGGCACTGCTGTCGAGAAGACGATTAGTTTAATTCTTTAGTTTAAGGCATTTATTTAATTTTTTCTGTTCTTTCTTTCTTTCTATTTTTAAATCTGTGCTTTTGCATGAACACAAGAGTCACGAGAAGAACGAGTCATGCAGCTAAAACCTTAGAGCTAGATATCACTCGATTAGAACGATCAATTGGTAAAGCTCGACCAGAAGAAGAAGAAGAAATCACAAAAGCAATAATGGCCGAGGAATTTCAGCAAGATTTGGATCATGGAGCGAACCAAAGACATCAACAAAGAACCCTTATGGATTTCATGAGACCAAGGTTCAATGCGGCTAACCAAGGAGTAGCTAGACTATCCGTACAAGTGGCCTCTTTCGAACTTAAACTAGCCCTCCTAAATATGCTTCAACAGAATGTGCAATTCTATGGACTAACGAATGAAGATCCCAATGTACATATAATAAACTTCCTTGAAATCTGTGATACCTTTCAGTACCATCAGATGTTGGAGGATGCGGTAAGAATTAGGCTTTTCCCTTTTACCTTAAGAGATTGAGCAAAGGCCTGGTACCACTCCCTCAACCCAGCCAATGTCACCATTTGGAATCAACTAGTTCGTGTCTTTTTAAACAAGTATTTTCCCCTTACTAAGGCCACGAAGATTATCAAGGAGATTACCAATTTCCAGCAAAGTGACAACGAATCGATCTATAAAGCATGGGAAAAATACAAGGATTTGCAACAAAATGCCCATACCATAACTTACCTAAGGAGTTTTTGTTACAAACATTTTATAATGGAGTAACCCCACATACGAGAGGCACAATTGATGCTTCAGGATGATCACTTATGAGAAAGACGGTAGATGAAGCAGAATAGTTGATAGAGGAGATGGCGAGTAATAGTTGCTTACGGATGAAAAAGCAGAGTAGACAACCCATTATTTTCCAAGAATAAAAAGGAATTCTAGCTGTTAATTAAATGACGGATATGCAGGCAAAAATTGACAACTTAACTTGATAGCTCAATGACATGAAGGCTTCGTCTTCAGCCTCGGTAAAAGCCGTGCAACTAAAGTGTGAACTCTATGGATAAATGGATCATGATATGGTAGATTGCTTCTTGATGAAGGATAATGATCCTTAATTATATGGGAGCTCAATATGGATGAGGAGGGGGAAAGAATCCCTAATTTAATACATACATCCCTTGGTGGAAGAATTACCTAACTTCTCGTGGAAGAACAATGCTAGAGGATAGCTTAGATCTCAAGGACAACCAAGATTTCAACAACTTAAATCAAGCTCAATGGAGTCCAATTTGGATAGGATTTTAGATAAAATTGAAGGCATGGAGGATGCGTATTAGAGGCTTGAAAGCAAGTTCGAACAAGTCACTAAGAACCACACCTCTTCAATACATAATTTGGAGGTCCAAGTAAATCAACTAGTAGAGGCAATTTCCACTCAGAATACAGTAACCCTTCCAAGAAATATCTAATCTAACCCAAAGGAATAGATCATACCATTACTCAGACCCAGGAAAAGAAACTCAAACATACGAAAGACTTTGGAGATAATGGAGAAGGACAAGCAATTATGAACTTCTTTCCAAGTGAGTTCGTAATTAAGCTAATCGAGGAATCTCGACCTGAACCTTCGTACCCTATTTTAGCTGAGTGAAAGTCAATTTCAAGTAAGGCGATGAGGAATCCTAAGGAGGTTGAATTAAACAAGGATGAGGATATAACAGAAAAACTACAAACGAAGTTCACACTAAAGGAATCAATCAAGAAGAAGGTTAAGGAGTTAGCTGAGTGAAAGTCAATTTAAAGTAAGGCGATGAGAATTCTAAGGAGGTTGAATTAAACAAGGATGAGGATATAACAAAAAAACTACAAACGAAGTTCACACTAAAGGAATCAATCAAGAAGAAGGTTAAGGAGCATATAGTGTAACACCCCCTTACCGTAGGGTACGCACCAGGACGCCCGCAGGTCATTCCGTTACATATCCTATGATAAGGGAGCGCTACGTGCGATCACTAAATCACTTCACATGGCATCACATTAATTTGAATAGTAAAGCATTAATTATAAACCACAATATTTTTAAAATCAACTTCTTCCTCTTTTCATTTCATCAAAAACAAAGGTTTGTACATCATTCCATACTGTACTGTACATACATTCAAAAAGGCCTAGTACAAGATGCTACATGAAAGAGGAAAAATACATCAAAGCTATCTAGGTCATCCCAAAAGTCCCAGCTGATCGACCTATGAGCCATGAATTCTCTCCCCAACACGATCTACACGGCTAGAAAAGTCCCTCTGGAGCTAAGAGTCTACTCTCGGTCCTGAAAAATATGTTGCAAT
>JANQAP020590425.1:0-14121 GCA_026874005.2 Erythroxylum coriaceum | reverse complement strand
GGCCTATCAAGCCCATTAGACCCATTCTGCACACCACTCATTTTGTCGTTTACCTTCTCCTTTTTACATCCTCATTTTTACAGACACCCAGCACACATACCACACACTAGCTATCCATACAGTTACACACACTCCAGACAAATAGTACGTAGGCACAGATGCAGTAGCCAATAGCATTTTTTTACATTCCGTATAAATATTTCCTTTGCACAGACAACACAAAATGATGAAATGAATATGTTTCTTCATCCATTCTAGCTTGTTTTTCAAAGTCTATCAAAGAGCTTAAAAGCATGCAGTGTACATATCAACAACATCGAGACCTGGTTTAGTGCTATTTTGAGTGATGAGACCTAGGTATTATTTGTCTAAACAATTTATCTAGGTACATGTGTATTTTCATTTCTTTACCAATGAGTTGATGTGCTTCTCAAATTTGTTAAAGCCTCGCATATGTTTTTCATATTTATTAGGCTGTGTGGTACAAATATGCTGATGCTAATCTGAACTCTTTGGGATCTAATAAACCATGTTGTCATTTTCTGATGCTATCTTCTTTGGTTCTTTTATGTTTTTTTCAACGTAATCATCTCTTATTTGTGTAATTATTTGTTCTGTTTTCTTTTATTTTGTTACCATTAATTTGCAAATGACTTATTCGAATGCTCTTGGTAGGTTGGTAATGATGTGAATATAATTGATGCTGCTGGAAAATTTGTGGTGTCAGGTTAGTTGTCAATTATGCTACAATATAAGCTAATGCATGCTATACTTTTCGAATGGGGGCTCTCCTAGAACCTCCAAGGTTATGCTAGGATCTTCTTTGGTTTCTCCTTTTTTTCCTCTTTAATTTACTATATATTCAGATAATAAAAGCTATTATGCCTTGCCTCATTCTTTTCTCTTGCTCACTTGTATAAAATAGTTGTAGAAATTACTGAGGCATGTGATTTCTTATTAAAGCACTAGGCACAGAAACTAATGTGAATATAAAAAATAGGGATTACTGTGTATGGTTGATTGCGATCCAAATCCTAAGATGTGAATATAAAAAAATTCGAGTTGACCAAGCAATGTATAGTTTATTAAGTTCATGCCTTTCGATGAAAGTGTCTGGAATTTTAGGAAGCTTATTCCTTTTCAGAAATGTGAGATGGAGTACTAAGTTAGAAGTTTATTTGGTGATGTTGTGTACAGGTTCCTCAATGCTTTCTCCTAACTTTTATGTTATTAATTTAACTAAATAAGACAATTTAAAGAGCTCAAGAGGATGCAGGATCATCTAACAGAGATGACTAAGAACTTCATGATGGATAGGCATCTTATACTATTTCTTTATGACATCAATGACATAGCATTTTTGTGCGAGTTGCAATAGATTATAGATATAATGTCTTTAACCATTTGTGTTAATCTATATCCATGTTTTCATTAGTGGAAGACCATTCGTTGCCTTTGGCTCCCAGAGTTTTGAGCCTTGCAACTATTGCATATTTACTATTTGGCTCAAAAATCTGCTTTAAACTTCAGGTCAAAAGGAAGAATGCTTCACATGTTTGAAATTTGGAGATAGTAAAAATGGAAAATAGACCTATAATACATATTGATGGCTGAGGATTGGCATACTTTACATTTTTAGGTGTTATTATAATATGAAATCGTTTATTTTACCTTTTTATATGATATACAGAACATCAACATTGTAATGAAACTTTTTGTTTTACATATTTAAAATTATTAATAGCAGACTCTTTTGCCTATGGTTATAATGCATTGCTATATTAAGATCAAACACAAAAGGAGAGACAGTTGCGTCAATATGTTTCACTTTAATCAACATCATGATCCCTGGCAAGTTAGGAGCATGTTCACTTATCTCAACTTTTACTTGTGAACACGCTTAAATCTACCTTTGACTTTAATAGCTGGTATTTTGTTGAAATGATGACAATGAAGTAATACTAAGTAGGCAATCCTTCATGGTGAAATCATAATTTCAACTATTGAATTGATATTATGTTGCTACTTGAGTTTCTTTTACGGTCCATTATCTTTTTTATCTTTCCTTCATTTACTGTATCGAAGAGAGTGAATGTGGTATGGAAACTGATGTATAGCCATAATTCTATAGCGGGTGTATCCTTTCTAACTTGTTTTGGAGGATTTTTCCCCCACCTATCTTTTGCCTGAAGAAGTTTTGATTTTCTTAATCCACACCTCCTGTTACGTCTCAGCAAATCAAAATTTTTCTACTCATTATAGTTGTATTATGCTCTTCTTAGATTTGCATATCTCATGCTACTGTTTTGATCTTTTGTTTTAATTCTTATCCTTAATGTAAACATTTACATTTATGAGAATGCTTTTGATCTACTTTCAAAGCTTATAATTTGTATGCAAAAGAACGAAAAATGGTTGTAGATAGAAATTAATGGACCAATATCATGAATTTGATATAGCTTTGACTTACAAATTAACTAAACTTAATGGAGATCGGTTTCTTTAAATTGTTAGGTGGTAGTAGCAATGACGTGCATATTTTAATTCCAAAATTCAATTAAGAAAGTTTGACCATCAATTGTATATTATCAGGTAGTGTCGTAGTAATGATGATGGAGGGACTTGGTGGATGAGAGATCTAGAACATCGGTTTCTAGTTCGTCGTCATCCAACCTCAATAATGAGCTTGCAGGTAAGTTTGAAATATGTGTGTGTGATTTTTCTATCGGTAAGTTCTAAATGTTTTGAGTAAAATATGAAAACTACAGGAGTTTTGACACATGCATTATTAAACTGTGAACAAACAAAATCCAATTGTTGGTATTATTTTATGAGGTCCCGTGTCAGAATTATTTTTACCTTGGATTTGAAGAAGAAGACATTTGTGACCAGACTGACAATGAGAGCAGCATTATTCACGCAACTCTAAGACAAAAGAAAATATTAACTTGACCTCTACAGGCACTCTTTATTTGTGTGTATTCTCTCTAGTTCTCTCCTCACAACAACAGAAGATCAACATTTAGAGAAACCCACTTTTTAAATTTTGTTTCCTTAAGAACCAGACCATATAAATTTTGAAGTCTATACCTCTGGATAAAAAACCATATGTTCACCATAGAGACATATATTTTGCCTCTACTATTTTTTGTAGAATATATCCATCTACTATTACATCATTGGTATAGCAACAGTTATTGCTTGTTTTCTTAACTATTTTATGTGAATATGTCAACGACATTGTTATAAAGCCTAATACTACAACCTATTCATACTTGTATGAAAAATTGAGAGAAGGAAGAATAAAGAAAGTTAGAAATAGATTGCGGTTGTACCTTGAAAGAATGATAAAATAAAAAGAACATGCTTCCTTTCTTTATGATATTCTGCTTTTATGCATTAACTAACCGTGTTCATAGCATGTGCACTGGAAGTATGTCATTTTCATTGAAGAAACATGGAACTAGATTTTGTTCATTAACTAACCATGGTCATATTTAGTTCAATGCTTCTCAATCGGTTATTACTTTCATGCCATTGGAATCTTAGTATGGTTGTTTATTTATTTAAATGCATTAATTTAGTCCCTCTATTTACTTTTCTGACCTCACTGTAGAACCATTATTCTATTTGATTAATACATCAATTCGCTGCTTCAATTAGAACAAATACAAAACTTCTGAATGGATAATCTTGTAGTATTTCTTGGTTAATGATGCTAATTGGACCTAGCCAAAGTGGAATCAATCATAGTTTTAACAGATTATTATGTGATTTTATCCGAATATTTTCAAACCCAAAGGAAACTTGACAAATGCTAATTCGATTAGTTTTTCATTTTCATGGCATAAGCTACTTCATTAATCTGGTCACTTGAGAGCTTCTTCTGAGTCTATTTAGCTCTGTTACGGTGTGTGTTGGCATTTCTTCGATCATTTGTTCGATCTTTAGTGTGTTTTAGTTGTCAAAAGGAATAGAACCTTTGACATTTGGTGGTATCAGATTGTCTTCATGGTATGATTCATGTCTACATAATGGATTTTCATGGTGGAATGGGACGAGTGTTCTTTTATGAATAGCTTGAGGTTTTTGAGATGGGTTTAGATCCTCTATATTAATTAGTCTGTTCCAACTACGTGGAGGTTGGTAGGAATAGGATGTGGTCTCATGAGCACAGCTATTGATGTCGCAAGCCAAGCCTACATTACTTCCATTGTCCGTTGCTTATGAACGTAGTTATATTCCATACAACATAAGTCTAATACTTTAATGAGATGGGTTGAGTTTTTCATGTAAATTCATATGTGTTAAGTGACGTCTCTTCCATATCACATTCAAACTTGATTTTCATACAATAACACTTAATTGATTGTGATGAAAAAGGGAAGTAACTTTTATTTTAATTAAAAAACAGATTGCTCCAGTGCTCGTGAGTGCCAATTCGGATCTTCTGTTTTAATAAATTTGTTTTAACCTTATTCCACCACAATAAGATGTTCTAATAAAACACAATTTTGTTTTGTATCAATCAACTCTTTCCTAGCTTCAATGAGGCTGATAACTTTTCCTTTTCCTTTCTTTTTTGTTTCTAGTTTACCAACATTTGAAAACACCAAACAGAGAAACCAAACCTTTTTTAAAGAATTTGTTTAACACCAGTTGTTAGATATTTATTTAACTTTAATGCTAAAGGACTCATTTTTGCTTCTTAATTAAATTGTGAATTCTACACTTAGTGTTTCTTTATATCATAAAAGTGAAGTATTCATTTTCAAATTTTTCACTTGTTTTTATGGGTTTTTGCTTCAGGATCAAAGCTAATAATTCTATGGTGGGTATATCTTTGTCTTGTTGTCGGTTAAATTTTGAACATGGTAATGAAGTTGGCAGGAGTGAAGATGAAGATGAGTTTATAGTTGTCATGAGTTTAAACAGTAATTGGGATGTGCAAGCTACCTGCTCATTTGTATCTAAAAAATTAATACCAAAAATTGGAATGAAGTTTGAGACAGAAGAAGATGCTTACCAATTCTATTTAGCATATGCTAAAGAAGTAGGGTTTAGGATAAGGAGAAATAGAAACCACAAAGATAAATCCAAAAACTTCATTGATAGGATGTTTTGTTGTAGTGCTGAAGGTAAACGAGGAAAAGACAAACGAGATATGTATGTAAGAGCAGCACACCCTGAAACAAGGTTTGGTTGTGAAGCTAAAATGAGAGTCAATCGTCTAAAAAGTGAAAAACTTCGTATGGTTTAGTTTATTGAGGAGCATAATTACTACCTCTCGAGTCCAAACAAGACGCACTTACATAGATCTCACCGAAAGATAAGTTTATCTGTAGCAATGCAAATTGAAATGGCAAATGACGTAGGAATCCTACCAAAGGCATCTTATGGTGTCATGTTTAGGCAAGTAGGTGGTTAAAAGAATTTAGGTTTCATACTAGATGACTACATAAATTACTTATGGTTTAAAAGCATGAGAGATGCGAAAAGAGGAGATACAAGAGGTTTTCTGGAATATTTGCATAAAATGCAATTTGATTATCCAATTTTTTATTTTATCCAAGTTAATGAAGATGATTTAATAACCAACATTTTCTGGTCAGATGCAAAGCTGAGAGTAGATTACTCAAATTTTGGTGATGTGGTTTGCTTTGACATAACTTACAGGAAGAACAATGAAGGTCGTCCCCTTGTATTACTTGTAGGTGTCAATCATCATAAGCAGACTACACTATTTAGTGTTGCATTGTTATATGGTGAGACATCCCTCACGTTCGAATGGTTATTTGATACTTTTGCGAAAGCTATGTGTGATAAAAGACTTAAAACTATTCTTACGGACCAAGATGTAGCAATGACAAAGGCTTTAGTACTAAGATGGCCTAAAATTCATCATCGCTTATGTATTTGGCACATTTATCAAAATGCGGCCATCCATTTAAGTGGTGTTTTCTCTCAATTCAAAGATTTTAGCTTGAGATTTTAGCTCATGCATATGTGATTTTGAAGAAGAGGAAGATTTTATAAATGCATGGAATGAGATGTTTCACAAATATGGACTTGAAGACAATGATTAGTTGAGGTGCATGCTTGGGATAAAAGAAAATGGTCCTTAGTGTATGGAAGACATAAGTTTTGTGCAGACATGACGACAACATAAAGAAATTAGAGCATGAATGGTGTTATAAAAAAGTATGTCAGTTATCAACACAAATTTAAGGGGTGTTTATACTCTTGAGGTGTTTAAGTACTTTCAAAATGAGTGGTGTAAGTCTCATAATTATTGTAATGAAAGTTTTGGAGAGGTTGGATCAATCACAAAATACTAAATTACCCCTCATAAGAAGAACTATTACCATACAGTTACTTATGATTCACCAAATGGAAAAGTTGATTATAGCTGCAGAAAATTCGAGTTTGTTGGAATTTTATGTTCTCATGTTTTGAAAGTTTTTACTCTGAAAAATATAATGGAGATCCCAAGTCAGTACATATTGAACAGATGGACATGTAAAGCAAAACTTGGATTCATAGGAGCTTAAAATTCTAGGATTAGCATAACCAATTTGGATCCTAAGATATGTCAAAGTATGAGGTATAAAGAATTGTGTGGGCTATATGTTCAATTAGTTACAAAAGCATCTGAGAGTGAAGAGACGTACAAAATTATTAAAGATTATATTTTGAAGATGTTGGAAATCGTTGATGCTAGAATACAAGGTAATGGATCAGCTGTCCAACAGTCAATTGCGAGCTCTAATGTTAGATTACAAGGTGAAGAGATGGTTTAATATTCGAGTGTTATAACAGATCACTTGAACCAAAATGAGATTGAAATTCTTGAAAAGAATAGTATTGGAATTAAAGGAATCAAAATCAAAAAGAAAACTGTTTCAGGTAAGAGATTGAGGGGTGGCTTGGAGAAGGATATAAAAAAGGAAATCAACTAAAAAAGTTTAGACTTAGGCAAATCTTACAATTGTAGCACCAACATTACCATTTAATCTTGAGATTCTATTTGTAAATTTCTTTTCTTGAATTCCACATCCCTTTCATGTGTACTTTTTAATTAAAAAGATTCGATGTTTTAACAATTAGTCTAGTATTTTGATTATATACTCTTTAACTTTTTTGATAATAGGTTGTCTCTGCTAATTCAAGTTAAACAAATTCTATTGAGGGTGTTCCATTTGCTATAGACATGACCTACTCCCAATTGGTATTTATCTTTCACCAGAATACTATTACTAATGACATTATATTTAGTAACTTATTCACAATTCACTAATGATACTATTTTTAATGATTTTTATAGGCACAACAACCACATGGTGTGAGCAATGTGATAATAAATAACTCATGACAAAATAGTAATGTTAACTACGATAGTGTAGATATAGGTGGTTTCATTGAGACATGTGATTGTTTAGCTCCAGGTGTAGGAGGCATATTTTGTAAATACAAAGTGAAAAGAAAGTAGAGTGTTTAAGTTAATTTATGCATCTTTATCGACAAGGTGGATATTTTATTTCCTACTGATAATTGGTAGTTTCTTTCTTATTCTTATTATTATGTAATTTTTATATATTTTGTTGATTATGTATTGTCTATAAATGATGAATCCTTATACTAAAAAATATTTTTGTGCCAAAATGCGAAGTGTTTAATTCTTGAGATTGTCATGAAACTTCTTATAATGGTATGGACAAAAAAAAAACAAACATCGAAATTCTATTTTTTTCAGGGATGACATTATGGGGGAAAT
Source organism: Erythroxylum coriaceum (assembly GCA_026874005.2). Lineage (NCBI taxonomy): Eukaryota > Viridiplantae > Streptophyta > Magnoliopsida > Malpighiales > Erythroxylaceae > Erythroxylum > Erythroxylum coriaceum. The sequence goes on along the minus strand of JANQAP020590425.1, from coordinate 6,347 downwards.
CAGCGAAAGTGAAAATGTAAATAAAACCGTAATGTAAATGAAGCTGTGAGAAACTCATGGTGGAATGGAAGAAAAGAAACCAAGATATATATAAATGTGTATTCATGGTTACAATCTTGAAAGTAACATTATTGAAAACAAATCAACACTAGTCAAATTTGAGAATAAATCGCAGTCTACAAGTATAATTGCCACAAAGGATCTTTGGATTCATGAGCTAGACAATTCTAATACAAGTATTAGCGTTAACTTCAGTTTTCCTTCAATATGCGCCAAAGAGAGCAAAGAGAAGCAAGAAGTTGAACCAATTGCATCTGGAAAAATGAGCACCTTCATCAAGAAGAAAAACAAACTACATGAGTACGAATGGGTTTTAATTGAGTATCTGAAGTGAAATCTATCAACTTGGAAGTCATTTATAAGTCAAAGTACAAAAGGCGATTCAACTCAGATTAAATGCTCATGGCTGTAAATAAAAAATTTTCCAAATAAGTCACCAAAACACTATCCCTGATAAGTTATAATTTTCACAAAGGTCACTTAACTTTCTGAAATAACTTTTTGGAATAGTGAAAATATTGGTTTGGGTAATGACAAAGGTCATGCACAAATTAGTTAATGCCCAGATCAAGCTCGAAACATTTATTATTGCTATACCAATCTAATACACATTATGGCATTCTGGAATGTAATTTCTTTAGTGGCTCTACATAAGGGATTAACAATTACACCCACAAAACCATATGGATTTTTAATGCAAAAATTCTAGCCTTAGAACCTTTATCATGGAAAGCATAAAAAGTGACATCCCTTGAATATTTAATGCAACTCTGCATGATTGCTGAGAATTTTCCACCTTCTACATATTTAATTTTCCAATTAATGAATCAGAGCAACAACATATAAAATATTCTTTGGTATAACATGTGCAGTACATTGTTATAGATTATTGGACATTCAATTAGAGTCACAGACCATCTTTTAAAGTAATTTTTAAATCAAAACCATCACAATTACCAAAAAGCCACACATTGATAAATATAAAACAAACATAAAACAATATAGCTTCCTCAGTAATGTTGGTAGTTTCAGGTCTCTCATTGCCACTCAGCACTACTGCTTCCAGCTCTGTGGGAGTTATTGTTGCAGCTACAACCTGATTCTCAGTTTTGTTTCGAGTCAATTTTATAGTACTAGTAGATACGTAAACCTTAGTGGTTGTTGAACTCCCCTTGGCCACTTTATGCTGATAAGAATCAATGCACATGAAGATGTTATCATGGGAATCAATTTAATTGAAAAGTGTTCTGAGCATAGACTCATTATGGACGCATAAGATTTTTTTTGGAGCATCCTTTTGGATACATAGACTCACTATATTTGTAATGTATATATGCAGTTCTTTGTAGCATGATTTTTGACTCTGTTTATGAGAAGAAGATAACAGTTAACCATATAGGAATTAAAGTTTGGGAACAGAAGCATAATAATATTTGTTCATTCTGCATTTCCATGTTTCACTGAAATCTATTGGTTAACATCAAATTAAGGTGCAAACATTGACAAAAAAAGGCCACACTATCTGCGTCAGACAGTCAATGATTGATGATATTATTTTATAAATGTAATTTTTTTCAAGATGTCAAATGGACATCATGCACATGAATTTCATGTCCTATTATGTGAACATGAAATCCTTTTTGGTGTAGTAACTTGTCTATAAAGAGTAAGACCAACACATTAATCCCAAAACCTTTCCCTGTAGTTTATCAGCACAATTAGGTGCACTGCCTCAAACTTAATATAACAATGAGCACATTGTTGGAAATAAAAAGGAAAATTTCAATAATTTAAGATACATCCACACCTTCCACTTGTAATTAACCTCAGTTTCAAGAGAAACTGTAACATACCACTCCTATAGAGCATAAGCCCGAACATACCAGAGGATATTTGAGAACATACTCTATAAAAATGGTACATTAGGAAAATCAAACTAACTCATTAAAGGCATCAAACATATCATGTGCATCAAACATATCGTAAGTATTCTAATTGTTCATTTCTTCCTATTTCATTCACCAACATAAAAGTCACATATGTCATTACAATTTAGAATCCACATATACATTACACAACATTTTTTTGAGTTCAATCTCAGTACCAAATATATAACATGAAATGGGATGCTAATACACAAGAATCTAACTAGACTCCTCAGATTCAGCTGATTAAACCTTTGAGCCATTCTCGTCCCCAAAATACAAGTACTAGACTTCTACTATATCACTTTAGTAGCTAAAACTCCCTTGAACCTAAAAAAACAACATTGCAATTTTGATGAGTTTGTGAACTCAGTGAGTGAACCATCATCAATGTATTCACTCAAGTTAGATCACAAAAACAAGTATATCAAAGTTTATAATATTTCCATAAACATATCATGTAAGCTAGCATTGCATATCACAACATATCCTCCATTAACTTCAACTGTAATTCATTATTTCAAAACAATTTAATAATTCATTACAATTCAATCATTTGATACATGTAAAGATGTATATGCAAATGCACATGTGTTTCCATTCTCATTTTGTTTTGTTGTGACCAAGTGCTTATCAACTTAATTTACTGTCCTGTATCTGTTGTGGATATCGAGATCATTTCTGGCCTGTATTCATTGTGGATACCGAGTCTATGTTATCTGAGCCTAAGGCTTTTTTTCATAATCCTGAGCTCAAAGATCTTTTCTGGACATCGGTCACTCTAGTCATAACTCCTTTATCTGACCATGCATTTCAATGTGATGAGATGCTTCATTTCATATGTTATGTTTTCATTTCCTTTCATCTTTGTGTACTCATGCCATATATATCAAACTCCTCAAATTTAAGTCTGACATTTATCAATCAGTTGTACACACATTCCATATTAAACATATAATTCATATAGAAGCACATATAAATGAGTTTACACATCTAAGTTGACTCATAGTACGCTTCAGAAAAGCTATTGCCTCGATGTTCTGGCAATATCTAGATGTTGACCATCACCTTACACCTCTATCGTCATGCAATACATGCACACATAGTTCACAAATCACTAATTTTTTGAGTCATATGAATATACAATCATGCACATGTATATGTGTCATGTCTCAATGCATGCTTAATTGAATTTCTGGGTATGTATTCTTATGCATAGATCTTGACTATTCAATTTGTGCTTATACACCCTAAGACCATTCAAACATTATATCTTGTATATCACCATTTTGCAATCATGTTTGTACCTTTAAGTTAGCTTGATTTATTCTAAATTCGTAAACCATACTTTACACTTATCCTTGAACATTTTCATGATCAAAAGCCTCTTATAACACACACAATTGTTACTTTAAATCTGGAATTTCAACAAACTACATCTATACATTCACCAAACTTTTTCCAGCAACATATATTAACACATTTACCCAATTCTCATTTGTAATTACCCCATGTTCTTAAATATTCATTCATCCATACCTTATACACATTACTCATGTCTTTAAAATCATGTTTGCATTAAAAGAACTCATTTTTTTCCTTTAATAAATCATAATTTCTAGCTTTGAACGTAACCACATCAAAACAATCCATTCTTTAGGTTATGACATCAATTAGCTACATAAACTTATCAAGCTCTTAACTAATTAATCGAGCAACAATCTAGGTTCATTCCTAGCCTTAATTAAGTCCACATATACAAATTTAGAGTGATTTTTCTAAGTCGGTTCAACATGTGCAAAAGGCTGAAATTAAAATTCCAGAATTTTTTATTAACATCACTAATGTGTATACTTTACTACCTTCAATACTTCACGAGTTTACAAGCTTAAAGACATCACTAACACCTGAAATTTTCCAGATTTCATATTCTTTAAGGTTACTTCATTTCAGGTTAATTTAATTTCCATATTGGTTATATTAAATCTCACAAAAATATGCTCATTTGTTTCATTGCCATTCACTTTATACCATCATACTTGCAGTTCAAACTTTTCCATATTTGAAAACACTTCAATATCACCTATCTTTAGCATGAATTCATCATTAATTATACTCCAAATCCCAACTTAAATCATCCATATAACAACCCATAAACTACTGATGTCATGAATCAAAAATAGAACAGAAGGTACCCCTTTCATTCATCATTTTCCAGCATAATTTCAACACCAATACCACATTCGATCTATCCCCAATCAGTCATCATAATTTCTGCTAACACATGCCATAATAGATTAGTACTTCACTTACTTGTTCAGCTCAAATGCCACCTTAATGTATCAAGCTTGCTTTGCTTCACATGCATGCAGGTTCATTTCAAGAATAGTGAGGGAGTAAGATGGTTTTGACAATGACAAGAAGAAGACAACAAAATGTAACAATATCCTGCCTCTAAAGCTGTCATTATAATGGTTTTTGCATGGGTTTTGGGGTGGTAATGTATAGAATTAGGGCAGAAATCCAAATGTTTGGGTGAGGTGTGGATTTCAGTAGTAAGAGGGAGAAGAAGGAGAGAGAATACAACAAAAACATAACAAAAAAAGCCAAATGTGTTGGTCACATAGTGTAGGATGAGTGTTCTTTCTTTAAAGACACTTGTCATGTATTTAAGCAAGATACTTGTCCTCCTTCTTGATTGCCAAATGTCACTAATTCCTAAGCAATTTGTCACTTAATTCTCTAAGCCATTTGTCACATATTTTATAGGCTTAGTCATCCTAAATTTTCACATGTCAACTTGTCTTGCTACTTGAAATTTTTCCTAGTCTAAATGTATATTTTAATCCATCAATCTTCCAATTGTGACAAAGAAACTCCAAATTCCTAATTGTAATCCATCAATTCCTTTTATTTGTAAATCAAAATACAAGATATTAGAAATGCATAATCATGTCATAGTTATTTTGAAATTTTCATACCTCGGAACATGTCAATTGAGTGCACATAAAGTCTTTTCATTAAAAAAAACATAATTCATGTATGTTTGCCAATAGCATGTATGTGAATGAATTCATAAAATTATCTCCTAAATGCACCAAATTAATTTTATAATGATGTAACTCATGTGACTCAGTATTCTAACACTCTAACCCTCAGCAGTTTTGGAAACCGACTATTATAGAAACTTCATCCATCTAAGAAAATAGCTCACTAAACATGATTTCACATGCTTCCAGATGTGAGTGACTAAGAGCTATAGTGGCACCATGCTACATCAAAAGTCAATAATAGAGTTAAGCATTTGATATAGCTGTGAAAGGAATCAGTATCAACATATTATAGATAACTACAGAGAGGAATATAGAACATGTCCTTAATTTCAATAAAAATTGTCAAAAGATCATTTAATTTAAAAAATTAAGCTATATTGAGTATAGCTCAGAAATGGATGATATACAAACTCCAACACTCATTGAGAAGCATGCTAGGATATAAATGTGGATTAAGTACTTCACCATCACATCTTGTGCTGAATCTGAAAGTTTAAATCACTAAAATATGAAGAGTGGTGTGGTTTGGACTTGAGATATCATCATAAAAGTTCTTATATCTTACTAAAGGATAATTCAACCAAACATTTTAAACTAGAAGATGAGGGTCAAGACTAGATAATATACTAACTCCAATATGGACCAAGACATGGAAGTTCTCTATTTACTTTTCAAGATCATGTTAAAGCTTCTTTACACTTCAAGTTTGAGAATGAAACATAATATCTCATCATATCAACGTTCTCCCTCCCATCCTAATACTCTGATTAAAACATATGACAAGTAAAAGGGCTTGTAGAACATTTCCTCACTTTCCTGATTAATTTGTCACTTCTAGTGAAAAGGTAGGAAAATTAAAGTGTAGATGGTTGTCACCACTAAACTTACTATGTTAGCCTCAAGTCCAGATTTTCGCAAAGGGAACTTCAACTTCATTACCTTCATTAAAGTGTAGATGGTTTCTCTGATTCCTTCAACATTTTCTTCGTGTTTTCGACCTACAAAAATAATTGAATGTGAAAACATTCTATTGTACCATTGCATAAGAAACTAATAAAATCACAAAGCATGCCCAAACAAGAAATAGGAAGAAACACTAATAATTGAAAGATTTGACCAATACAATCTAAAAGCACAAGTTGAGTGATCAAAACTTAAACAAAAATAGATTTTGGAGACAACATACAACAATTTTTAAAGTTAAGACAAGATTGTTAAAGATTGTATTACCCTGTTAAGTGTGAATTATTTGTCTTTCCATATGCTACTACTTTTTTCTTTGTGAAACTAAACAGTGATTCCCAAAAGG
>JANQAP020589594.1:0-14134 GCA_026874005.2 Erythroxylum coriaceum | reverse complement strand
TCTTGATGTTTTGGGCTTTCTTTAGGGTTTTTAGGTTATCTTTGTTAGGGTTTGTATTGCACAAGGGTATTTAAACCTTTGCATTATGCGTGAACTTTAGATTAGATGTGAATGAAAAAAAAATGGAAAGTCTTCTTCAAGAGAGAATTCGGATTCTTGCTTGTTTTACCCTAAAGATTTATTCAACTTATCAAGTAAGTTCTAACTTATGGCATTAATTCAATTCTTCCATTCTTTAATCTCTTTTTTACCAATTCCTTGCTGTTTTGGGGGTGAAGGGTTGTGTTAGATTGATTGAATTTAGATATTAGGAATAATCATTGACACGGAGGTGATCTAGACATTGACTCTAGGTTGTTGCCGTATCAATTATGACCTAGAAAATGAGATTTTTAGGCAACACCTTCTTCTAATTAAATGTTATTCTATGTCTTACATTTCTAATGACATCAAATTCATGCATTTTGTTTCGGTATTATGCAAGTCACAACCATATTATTAAAGATTGTTCTCATAACACAATTATACACAGTTCTCAACGTCAATCCAAATTTCATGACTCTTATGGACAGATTTCAAATGCGATTCCTTCATAAAAAATGTATCCATATGTTTCTAGTTTACTTTAAATCAGAATGCATCTAATTTAGATAATCACAGATCAAGTTATCTCCAAAATACAGATGCATGTTCAATAAAAACACTGCATATAACATGCTCCAGGTCATTTCATTGCTAAAATCCTTCTTCTTGTTAATCATATCATCGAATTTGCTTCTTCCTTCACCACCCACACATGCATCCACACCATTCACGCATGCAGCAAGCCATAAACATAGAAACACACACCACTCATGCATACATCCATTTACAAACATTAAAACCTCATCTTAATGTCATTTACACAAACTTAAAGCATAACTTACTTGATTTACACTTCAAATTCTTTAGCAAAAATTCCAGAAATGGGGAGAGCAAACAAGGGATTTTGGTGGATGGAGAAAAGACAAGAATAGAGAGAAACAAAACAAACTATGGATTGGAATGTTTTCTTTGCAAGTTGTAAAATTGATATGAGAAGCAAGCATATAAACCAATATATAGAAATGAGCAAGCTAGGTGTTTTTGATGATGGCTAAACAAGAAGAGAGATGGTGTTTTCGGTGATGACACAGCAAAGAAGCTACAGAAACCTTCCTTGCCAAACAAAAAACGTGACTTAGGTGTCTCCAAGATACATCGCCATGTGTCACCATTGCATGTATAACATGTGTCCTCCATATAAGACTACCAAATATCACTTAGCTATTGGCCCATATGGCACACATTAATTTGTCCATTTGTCACTCCATAATTAGTTCATTTTTCAATTAATTACTTATCCAATTGTCACACTTTTATTTGTCTCTTATTTCTATATTTTTCTTAGTCCAAAATACTCCAAATTTTCAAAAATTTTCGAAACATCTTAAATGTCACAAAAAATGTGAAAATAATTTTAATACACACCTATTCAATTTTTCAAAACAAATAATCCACAATTCACATTTTATTCGCATTAAAAATCATTTATACCCAGAAAATGTTAATAAATGCATGTACAATTATTTTAATGAGCATAACATTATTCACGTGTATGCATATACCATATGATGCATGAAATGCACTTCTATATTCTTAGTAAACTCTCATATATATAATATCCTAGGGTTCTAACCCAAATCACGGGATAATGGGATGTTACATATACAACAATGATTCCACCATATATGGGTATGCGAGACTCCCGTTACATACCATTGTTGTATGTCACGATGGTACACATTTAGGCATCTGTATCCAACCTATGTTATTAATACCTCTTGACAGCAAGTGTTACATGGTATACACACCAAAATGTCCATCACATGATACAAAGAGGTATTAATAACATAGACACAATGAAATACGTATATGCATAAGGCACTAGTAATTAATCTCCTAAAGGGTGTAGTAACTAGTATTAAAGTTATAACACTCACTAGTATAGATGTACAACTTGGTATGCAGGATTATATGTGGTTATAATTATGGTTTAACTACATCACAACTACATATAATGTAAGCAGACAACCCAGTATCATGTATTAATGATATCCATATTGTCTCAGCTATATATCCCATATGGTAATGATAATATTGTGTCATAGTGGTATACATTTATTTTCTAATGTGTAGTGGCCATTATACTATGAATATGTTACCTGCATAATGTGCATGGTATTGTAATGGGTATGTAACACTACATGGCAACATACCCATCACTTGGTATCAGATGGCCATATATCATTATGTTTGTTATACAATAGGGTATATCATATGGCATGCTAGTCCCATGTTCGTAGAAAAGTATAACAATATGTCATAACATTCCATGTCAATATCCATCATGGTTATAAAGGGTACATATCGTGGCTCATACACCATTTTACACAGTAGCGCAATGTAATGGGTTGTATGAGTAGGTAACATATCTTACAACTAATTAAGTGCCATATAAACCAACTAATAATGCATAGAGGACACCATAAGTATTACTAATTGGTCCCTATAATCTTAATCATGTGTCCATAGATGGTACATATTATATATCATATGTATACCTACTCATACTATGAACATGGTATAGTTATTCACCATGGTATATTACAACTTAAGAGTAGTGGCATGTGTATGTATGTATGTACTGGTATTAACTCTAGGGGTATAAAGTAATATCTATAATGTCACTTTATGTTAAGGTACATCCATTCAGTTGGTTACCAATGATATCATATATATACAAGTGGTCGTTCTATAAATGGGGCCACAAAAGGTAACGTTAGATGTAAAACTCTTTCATCTTGTCTATTGGTATACTAATATGCAATTTTGGATGTATAAGATAATCTCTCATGGGGTATTTGAGTTCTCATCTAATAATAGAAAGACCACATGGGTATCTCAGTACCAAGTGGTAACTATAGACACACGTGGATGTGAGGGTACCATTATATAAGACATATAGTAACCAATCAACCATATTATACAACCCATTTAAACTTCATGATAAATTTAGCACTATAACCCAATGTCTATGGCTATGTATTATATCTGGTTTAGATGATAGTATATCTGTGTACATTTTAAACCAGTGGGTGGCATATGTAATACAAATTGTATAACTAGGACATAGTTATACATTACCATAATGTACCCTTACACATTAGTCCACTATAACATGGGTGGATACCTCACCATTATGTATATAATGGTCATAAATTGTGGTTATTATGACATACCAACATATGTAGTTATACATTACCATAATGCACCCTTACACATTAGTCCACTATAACATGGGTGGATACCTCACCATTATGTATATAGTGGTCATAAATTATGGTTATTATGACATACCAACATATGTACGGTTTACTCATACTATGGCAATTTTGTGTATACTATTCAACTATAAGAAAAATGTAATTCACAAAACCCATATAAAATATCCAGTGTATGAGCATTTAGGTATTACAAATTATTGTTATATACATTGCAAAATAGTTACCAAGCATAAGATTACCTTATATAATCCTATATAAGGCATGGATTACTATCAAAGGTAATAGTATATAATGTTGATCTTGCAGTTTCTGTAGCCACATATAAGCACTTTGTTTGTATTACCTTATATAGTCAATGCACACTCTGATAGTGGACCTTAGTTATACTATTCATCTTGTGGTATGAATGGTATAATATGTTATATTATAATATAACATATGCTTATAATATTTTATCAATACTATTGATAACATGCATACTTATTCCATGAAGACAAGTAGATGTGAATCTTCGCATAATGCATGAATAGTTAGCAATACAAACATCTTGCTTACAGCCAAATAAGTCCACTTATGGTTACCCTATAATTACATTTAATATGGCCCGTTTATGTGTTGGGGAGTAAAATGACTTATGAAGACATGACTTTTAAAAAATTATAAGGATATAAATATTATATATCATAATAGATGTCTATAGTGTGTAATACAAATGTATTTACTATAATACCCTGGCCAGGACTTAATTCCAACCTTAATGTAATATATTTCATCAGTTTACCCACACGTACATGTACAATATGCACACATGTAGAATTTGGGGTGAACTATACTATCAACTACTCCATCTTGTGTGGTAACTACATAATGTAATAGAGTGATACCAACTAAAATACCCTATGATGGATACATACTCACTTGCTGTTATATGTAGGCTAATATTTCTAACATATTGATCTGTATAGATAATAGTTACCTAATGTATGGTTACAGAATATGTGTAATGATTATAAATGTATGGCCATACTTTATTATTAGGACCATGGTGACATCCCATTAGTCATGACTGTTACATAACTTAATGAACCATAATACAGTATGGTACATTAAAGATATTACATGCATACATTAGTTACCATACCTGGCATAATTGGGTCCTTGTAGGTACGATTACTCACATACATTTATATCAATCAGTTATACATTTATGCCATACAATACACAATATTATAATGTATGGTTTTACCTTTTGGAATGATTTGATGCATGAGCAATGGTATTATTAGACTATTTATGCTTCTAGTCCCATTATGTGACTTAGTACATCTTTGAGCTGGAAATCTCTCTTTCATAAGCCTCGAGGGAATGGAATATCATGCACATACATTACCTACAAATGAGCTATGATATTGTCTTACACCATATAGAGTCACTTATTAGTTATACCTACAATTGAAGGACGGCAATTTCATGTACCCAAGTTACCAGGCCAAAAAGCATGCAAGAGTACATAATTGGTACCATTATATATTACCGTACTCACCAAGGTGTTATAAACACATCCATAGTTATCAATGTTGTACATGGGATACTAACCCAACCAACTATTACCCATACTTTGGTGTATTATGTCCAATTTTAAGTGATATATCATATACACAACATTCAAATTGACATATTGGTTTTTTATTATGTAAGCACATGGACATTTACCTATTACATATATCCTGAGAACGACTGTCGTAATGCCTAGGTCATTGGAAAATTTGATGAGGGTAATAAGAAACTTGAACCCATCCCTCATGGTGGCCGTTGAAGTAGAAGCAAATCATAATTCACCTACATTTGTGGAATGGTACCAAATGACCATGACTAGAGTGATCATGGATGTGTACAATCTCCTAAGCTAATCTAAACATTAAGTAAACAATGTGTGAATGTAACATAGTATGTACCACTGGCCTATACCTTGGTTATAAGCTAATGATATGAAAGTATGTGACCATAAGGTCAATTACATATACCATTCACATATATATGTTATGAAGACAAGCTAACAATGGTACTATATCCCTATATAAGTCATATTAAGTATCAAATATACACATGATTGTAGGTATGTATAATGCATACACCACCAATGGATTTATCAACATGCTTTATTATCACTAGCCATGATGCATTATGCTTTATGGTAATTCATGCGGTTTTTATACGGAGAACATACTTTTCTTATTACATAATCAATGTAAACTATGTCAGGTTAAATTATATATAACCTGATGATGTAACTATCTCACTTATTATATCATGCATTATAAGTGTCATAGTTATTAGACTATATGGATAATTAAATCTAGAGTGGGTCATAACAAGCCCATGTAATTGAAGGTACCCACAATTAGTTTGGTGAGTATTACACTTAAAGGTAATCATATGTGTTTAGATCCTATACTGTAATATATATATCTGGTAAGTAGCATGAGTATACTGGCCTTACTAATCAAATACTATGCCCTGTTACTATAGTATAAATTGCTATACTATCTCAGACATTATGTCCTATAGTATGAGGTGTCCATAATGGCATTCCAATGTAGATAATATACTGACATCATTGATGCATCCTATATACTATATTGGTCATGTGCAATATAGCCATACTTGTAGGTATAGGATACATTGTTTGGTATGTACCCATATATTGGTTAGTAACATTGGAATGTCATTATGGACAATATATCATGGGGCATGTATGGCAATGTAACGACCTGGGATATGGATATATACTATAAATGTCCACTACATGGGTCCATATATGGCCTTAATAAGCCATGGGTATATGTAATTATGCTACCATAGTCATAATGCATTAATAGAGTGGGTGCCAAGAGTAATGATACTAGTAGCCAGGTCATAATTACCTGTACTAATTAGGTTGGACTTATTATGGATTGCGTACTATGACCATAGTTTTTAATATATATACCATTATGGCTATATTAAACATTGATATGACTCCATATATTGCATACCCTAATACACTTATTGGTATGATAACTTGCATATATACCATGTATGGGTATATAGCAATTATACAGTTTGTCATACATATCAAACAACCAGATATATAGGATATAATACATATGGTACTGATAGCCATAGTGGACATTATGTTAGTAACCTAATACACTTGGACCATTATTGCATGACCAGTGAATGGATTACACACATCCTTATGGTATGTGCATCATACCATAATATATGTCATGTCATATAACATTGGAGATGATGTTATACTCAAAATGTCAAGGATTGTCATGGTATTATTTAGCTAACCTATGGTAAATAATTGCATCCACCAACATCCCTATTAATATGGGTAAATAGGCATAAGTCCCTTATGGGCTCCTATTGTTATGTTAGGTTTATGTATCATAATGGCAACCATATAGTATGGCCACCTGTGGATTGATGTACTAGCAATGTGAGAGATGTATTATATAGTATAACATATGTAATCACATAATGTATGACCAAGTTAGTACATATAGTACATTACTCTATGGTTATAACGTCCTCATACCCATAATATTGGGTATACATATACCCAAAATTAGTGGCCATATACCTATATATGGAACTATATCCTACCATCACTGTATATAAATGGTAAGGTATATGATAGCTCTGATAACATGGTAGTACCTTATGCATACCATTACTACATGGATCTCCATGTATCCACATGTGATTTGTGATATAAGTAGGTATAATTAATATCACACTAAGTACATACCCATTGGAATTAATCACATGTGCACAGATGGAGATCCACCACAATTATATGATCACTTATAATAGCATGCACATGGTATACCTATAATAGGATATGTACAATACAAACGGTATTATTTGTCCATTTGTAAGAGTTTATGTCTACTACTACCACTGTAATGGTACTAATGTGCATTCATCTAACCTCAATAATGGTAATACATATCCTATACCACTGTAGTCTGTGTGACATAATAACCCATGTCCAATCCAGGTTTATATCCATCTATACTTGAGAATGATTACTATATCATTCTCCAGTAATCATAGTGATACATCCATATAATCATAGTTGTTATGAATATATACATATCACATATACATATAATTAGGTACACAACTTTAGTGTGTGTCACTAATAAAGTTACTTGGATCACCAACACATACTTTAGTTATTAGTTGGTCTTGATCCAATACAGGACTATGTATATGTATCATTATAAGGCCACTACCATGTACATATGGTGGTAATAGGTATTGTATAAGGTATGGCATTTCTTACCATACCTTGGTAGTATTGCACACATCCTCATACCATATTCTTTACCATGATACCCTACTACAATACCCATTATTTATATGCACTATATCATAGGTTTTTATGTATTTTGCTGATTATGGATATGTCAGTAGGATAGTACCTACTGACAACACCACTATACATGTACCAATTTATGGACCAATAAATGTTGTGAAGTATACAAGTACCATATATATATAGTGTGGTGATATAGTGGCTACACATGTACCTACTGCATATGAAGATGTAGTATTATCTGTAAGTCATCTAACCTTGGTATTCTATGTATAAATATCGGGTATCTGTCTACTAACATGGCAATGTATTTATGATCATGAGCATACCACACAAGGATTACATAGGTTGATATTTGTACATATTATACAAAGAAATCTACATATTGTAGTGTCATAACTACCATATAAATGTGTACATATTACTTGTGATATCTATGACATGTTACATTAATATAGCCATGTTAGTGTGTCATATATAGTTATGACACACTATAGTATGTATGCAGGTATGGTAATAAAGGGTACTAACTAAAATAGGTACAATACCACATTTGTACATAGGTAAATATAATGTTAATGCAACACCATTGGCCATAGTATGGCCATCATTTATGAGTATATACCAGATGATGGACATGGTATACTTATGAATGTACACATTATACCTATTCTTTCACCTATTCTTTGTCTTCAAATTAGTTTTGCATATATTATATATGTATGCATATTTACCTTCCTATTGCCATATAGTAAGAGTATTATGCCATATAATACTCTTGTATGGATATATGATTAGTTTGTATATAATATATGTAAAACTAATTTGAAGACAAAGAATAGGTGAAAGATATCACCACATATGATACAGGAGTATAAATGTCATATCACACCACAGGTTACGTACATAGGTTGCACCCTCACACAATGATATGCCAAGTTGACATGGTATGATAAGGATAACTTAGCTACTAATTAAAGAGATAGGATAGGTACATAATGGCATCCTATATGAGGTAACTATCAATGTTTTGCGTATGTACCACTCTCAAATTATACACTTAGCAGTATGTAAGTCCACACCTAATATCATGTCTAATATCCATTATAATACCAACTTTAAGGCCCTAGTGTATAAGAAAATCTAACCAAGGTTGTGTACACCGTTTGTCCACCTTACATAATCCTATTGGTAGTGCTAAACTATGATACTACTAAACCTATGGTCAAGATTTATTGTGGACATTTGGACATGTATACTAAGTTGAATACTCCTAATGGTAGTTCACCTTACATAATCCTATTAGTAGTGCTAAACCATCATGGATGATAGATATTCCTTCATTGGTGGCCCCATTAAGTCTCAGTAAACATTTATGCTTAGTTATAGGTTATTAAGCATCCACCCCTAGTTCTAGACAGGGTATGCATATGTGTCCATGGGTTACATTCACCCCTAGTAATGCTCTTAGGTACCCATTATAGGTCCACCATTATGGGGCACCTTGTATCTAAATGTACAAGGTATACACAAGTGTACATCTTCACCTGACATACCGAAGACATCCCAACATCTATGGACATTTGTGTAGTGTGTAGTATATCCTCAAAAACTAACAACAAAGGTATACAACCCCCTATAATAACTAAACTGCATGATTAGAATAATTGACAAAACATTTCAGATAGGTTTAGCATTCTTGTACCCACCTAGGGCTAGTATGTGTATACAATAACCCATGACAGATGCATACATTGGCTAACATTGAGGTTGTGTATGTTATACAAATTTTGAGGTATAAAAGTATTATTACTATATAATAATATGCATCAATATATGTACCATATAAGGATGTGGGTACAAGAATGCTAAACCTGTCATAATACTTCTATACCTCAAAATTTGTATAGGTGGGTACAAGAATGCTATGGAACTTTTTAGGCATCCTTTATAGTTCCATGTATGGTCCATCACATAATACCATCAATTTAGTTGTATAAACACAGAACCTAACTTGATTAATAAGTTAGAGCTTTAATGGTTTCCCAATTTTACTATATTATGTATTTATATAGTAATAGTGGTAACACTTATCATGGAAATATGTGCAATTAAATGGTAGATGCCATTATAAATCACTAACATAGTATACAATTGGTATTAAGTAATAACACCTGTCACCTACATAACACATTAATACCCTCTATACAGAACATTGTGTACACATTTATGCATAGTATTCATATAGTGGGTTATCACTTATGTCCAATACATTATGTTAATGGCCATTATTCTGTACTCATAATTGTACACTATACAATCCTTGCTGATGCCCATGTTTGTGTATGTAACTCAGGTATGACACTAGGTGCATTAACTATAAATGTGGTATGACACATTATAAAGAGTGATGTGTGGACATTCTTGTGATAAAGTAACCATACATCATATGCATGCATGAGGTATCAAAATACATATATCCATTGTATACATGCATTATATTATATCAGTGATAGCACACAAGCATATTAGACAAATTGATTGTACTAAATAAACACATGGCTATGTAAGTGTAACCTAGCTGACCATTTTATAGTGCCACATCTCAAATTGGGTATATCTGACAAGTTATTATCCACATAGTGCCCTTTGGTGATGTATACATAGGTACCATATGTTATCACAATACACTTATATGAGAGTTTATCCGATATAATAAATAAACTCTCAGATAGTTATCCAATTCATTAGGATATATGATAACATTATATACCCTTACATTATAGCCACTCCATAGTGATGTACCCAAAACATGGGATTGTCTTTACCATAATGGCCCTCCATGTAATAAGTATCATTTATATACCCACACTAGTTAGTATTTCATGGGTACATACTAGACATGGTCATAATAGTGTGTTATATTAGGGCGTTAACTACCATACATACCCTAACAATTGTGATCACTTGATGAAGGGTGGATCACTGTAATCTATACAAGTTGTACATGATATAAATGTTGGGGTATACAATAGTATGGAGGCATTTTACAATGTCACTATAATAACTGTTAATGAACATTACAGCCATATATGGTGTAATAATACTTGGCGCTAGTCTCAAATACTATAAGGCCATTCTATATAACAAACCATTCCTGTGATGAGCCATTTAAGTCTACCAATCCATGTATGGTACCAAGTGAACTAACACTGTTTCATTGTACAGCTTTGCTATACCATTAACGTATGTGGTGGTCTTATAGGGGTTACCATTATAAATTATCAATTGTTATGGATATGTTATATATACCTTAATTATGACACAAAGAAAGTAATCTGTCTTGCTCATAATATGTCTTGGCATTACACAGTTAGTACTATAACAAAATGGGTAATATTATGTATGCCAAATGTTTGGTATCCTTAGTATCTGCTCAGATTACTTTAATAATTTTTGTTGTTACCAGGGTATGTAACTATACTCTGGAAATTGAATATACGTTACAATAGTGGTTGGTTATATCAATTCCTATTATGAATAAAGGGTTGTAACCAAAAAAGGTGTAATCATATCTACTGATATGTGATGACACATCAGATGATATCCCATGGTATGTAACTATATCATACCATCCAATTGTTATGCAATCATATTATTCAAAATAGATTATCCCAGAAAATTTACAGTATAGCCCACATACTTATAAGTGCATAACACTCTTAGGTATGTAATTTTAAACTATTGGATACTTATAGTGGTCTCTATAGATGGTATTACCCATATTTTGTTATATCCATACGGTATAACCTGATGATGTCTATACTATTATTACCCCTACCATTTAACTGTCAATACGATAAGGCACATACATACTTTATGTCATTTGTGATTTTGGACATGACTAATATGTTATATTTTTGTATCTAGTGCATGGACATATATCCTAATCATAATGTGCATATAAATACTCTTATTTGTATAACTAATAGATTTTAGCACTGATACAAGCATAATTGCCATTTGCATCATACTAAGAGTTTTATGTGTACTTATTTTGGAACTAGTTTAGTGGACTAAATGTATAAGACATAGATATATTGATGAGTGGTTAGCTAATGGTTAGATATATTGATGAGTGGTTAGCTAATGGTTTACCTTTAGTACCCATGACTAGTAGTGTTGCTATAATTACCACTATGTACCACTATCATTAGTGTGTCTATACCTCACAATTTGTACATGGCCAAAGATTGAATCCAAAAAGTGTATTAATTTTACACACTTGTGTTAATATGCATGTAATCATATTATTATAATTACTATGTGATACCCTTATACACCAAATCAGACAGTATCAGAATTCAGTACAGTGTCAACAGTCATAATATTATATGTTTATAAATGTAAACATATAATATGGTAGTAGATATGCCATATTATACTCCAATGACAACTGTCACACATTATACAGACCTGTTATTAGTTAGTGGAGATCCTAATGGACATAAGGTCTAAATATGATATGGTAGCCCTATCAAGCAATTAGGCTTATCATATCTAGCAATTAAGTGTGGTGACATAATGTTTTAGGTACTATTATAACACCTATCATTGTATTGAGTGATCGTATGGACAGTTTTGCAAAGTTAGGCTACAATAAAGGGTGTATGTGAGTTCTTGGGTTGTTTGTTAAGCCAATAATAGTTATACATATCACTTGTATAACTAAAAATACAAGTGAATTCACGTATGTGGGTAATGCCGTTGGAGTTATAATGATTAGTTGTAATTTTACATATGTTGTGGTCACACTATGTACCAGTTAAATGGTGATACTATGTGCAGATCCCCCATAGGTACTATCAGATATATTATATCAACCATCCGAGCTTTCTGTCCCATTGTTGAAAATACTGTAATCTATAATCATATCCAATGTTGACTATCAATACATCTGCTGCCAATGGAATAACACCCAGAATGTGACATAGCACCTTGGTGTGCACCTTAAAGTCTCACATATGGCCACGTAAATATAACAGTGGTTTGATAGGGCATTATAGGACCCATAAAGGGTTATTATGCCATGAGATGAGGTTGTGTAAGTAAAGTGATTTAACATATACCATCATATGTTATGCCATGTTGGTGTGTAAGCCTATTGATTATACAGTGTTAACCTTTTTGTAAGGTTATGAATGACCAAGCACTCCAGTATCTTTTTATAGTGCATATACATGAACTAACATACTGGTTGCAAACTTAACTAATATTACAATGTTCCTAGACATTCTCAATTTCTACTACCCCATTAACATATAAATACCTCAAATATAGATTCCAATTATAGATATTTTGTCCTTATCACATTATGTCATGATAATATATTATTGTTATGATACACAGGTTGTCATGTACCACTACAAAGTATCTATTGTAGGTATAACTAATAAATGTGTACCTTAGTCACATTGGCAACTTCATATTATACATCCCCTATACATGGAATAGACATTTGCAATATAAGAGTTATGAGCACCCATATTTCCACCAGACCACATTCATTACTGCCAATACCCACACTATTGCCAATTCTCGTATACTGGATAACCATGGTATTTTAGGTAACAATATGTTAAACTTACGGTAATGCTCATACTGCTATTGGTAACACACAAAGAGTGTATTGGCATGGTATACATTATTATGTATATGTGTGGTGATGAATACAGATAGGGCTACCTTATTATGGAATGATTAAATATAATTATAGGATTACATAACAAGGCAAGAGTGCAATCATAGTGCACAACTACTGATATCATATATCTAATGGATATGTGAGACCTTAAGGTACACATTAATTATATATGTCTACCATATGACTGCCATGGCGTAATACTGTATATAACACAACACATCATGTAAGTCACATTACCAAACATTGTGAGGTTACAGTGGTAGTATTATCATATACATTGTAATAGGTAGTTATTGTAAGGTATAAATACATATAACTTACATGCAGGTATGTAAAATTCTATTATACCACATTAATATGGCCATTACATCTATCAATATGTATTCACACAAAGTAACGTATGATACCGTTACACTCTTGATATCGTACATTGTAACCACGAGTGTAATAGAATTGGTACCTGGTTGACCCAATGTATGTTATTGACACATCTTCAAACTCTAGAATGAGATGCATACATCCCCTAAATAGACATGAACAGGTATTGTAATCAGTTAGACAAGTGGATACCTTGTATATTGCCTAAGTTATATAGCCCCTTTGTAGGAATAACAAATCTATATCCACAGTGTTTATAAGTGTAACCTAGAGTTTGTATTACATATGCTACATACCTACTGCCATATTACTGTA
>JANQAP020588995.1:0-14141 GCA_026874005.2 Erythroxylum coriaceum | reverse complement strand
ATGGTATCGTCTATGTCTTCTTTGCTTCTATTTTGCCTTTGCGTTTACGTCTATGTCTGCGTCTGCGTCTGCGTCTGTATAGTCTTTGCGTCTGCGTCTGTGTCTATATCTGCGTCTGCGTCTACGTTTATATCTTCGTCTGCGTCCATATCTTCGTTTGCGCACTTAACACTGTTGTCAAAGACGTTCTTTTGTTTCGAACATTACTATTATTTGATTGTCATCAAAATTAGTCATCGTAAAGTCCTCTTGACTTAACACGAAGAAGAGCTTGACGTGACATACTTCCTAGAACAGGTGGTTTCTCACTGTCGTTGCCTCCCGACTTCGTTCTCGACGTATTTTCCATTTATTTTAGTTTTATTCATATATAGGATTGAAATAGGTGTTGAGAATCGTTTGTGTTGAATGTGGAGTTTATGTTTATACTCACCTTTGGATCTTGATTTTTTAGATTAATAAAAATCGATTGATTGTTTTTTTATTGATTTGATTGTCATTTCAATTCTGTTCTTAATAACTTGGCAATAAACTGAGAGGGTGAGCCAGGTAAAAATAATCAATTTAGGCTAACAAGAGTTAGGTGAATTGATAGGTTAAGAATTGAATCAAACCGGTAGAATTATGTAACGAGAGATCGAGCATAGGTTCCCCGTAAGTTAATAAACAACTTAGAACTAATTTAGGTTTTGGGTCAATTGCGAATCGAGAGATCGCAATTCCATAATTTAAATTAGGAATTATCAATTAAGGTTAAGAATTATAACTCGAGAGAGAGTAATTCAGTCTAGACCTGTTAAGTCAGTGATTGCATAATTGGTTAGGTTTCCATTAATTTCGAATCAAGATCCTATTTCTCTCACTTGGTGATTTTTGGG
The DNA here is from genome assembly GCA_026874005.2 of Erythroxylum coriaceum. NCBI lineage: Eukaryota > Viridiplantae > Streptophyta > Magnoliopsida > Malpighiales > Erythroxylaceae > Erythroxylum > Erythroxylum coriaceum. Next base: position 13,263 of record JANQAP020588995.1, on the reverse strand, counting down.
TTAATTTCGGATTGAGTTGTGTAATTGCTATTTTGTTACACTTCGGCACTTTAATTTCTCATTATTGATTGTTGATTGATTTAATTTTTGCATTAGTTATTTGTTTAGAATTATTGTAGTTTAGGACGACCTTAGATTTTAGGACTAGATTAGGCTTCCTCGTGGGATCGACGCCTTAAGTACTACGCGAACGACCCATGCGCTTGCGGAATTTACCAAGGTTATAAATAGTAAAACTTAGTGCGTGTAACCTTGTGAATAAGTTTTTGGCGTCGTTGTCGGGGAAGGTAATTTAGTTCTATAGTTTAAGGTGTTAGGTTAGTTATAATTTTTTGTTTTAGTTTGTTCGATTATTTTAGGCGTCGTGCTCTTGCGTGAACATAAAAGTCACGAGGGGTTCGAGTCGTACAGCAGAGGCGATAGATTTAGACATAACACGATTAGAACGTACTTCTCGGCGAGAAGAAGAAGAACAAGAGTTAGGAAAATCACAAATGGTCGAGGAATTTCAAAGAAAGATAGACAAAGGAGCAACTCTAGGATAACATCAATGAACCCTCATGGACTTTACAAGGCCGGGGTTCAACCCATCTAACCAAGGAGTGGCTAGGCCGTTAGTTCAAGCAGCCTCGTTCGAAATCAAGCCAACCCTCCTGAACATGCTTCAGTAAAACGTCCAATTTTACGAATTGGTAAATGAAGATCCAAACGTGCATATCGTAAATTTTCTCGAGATCTATGATACTTTCTGGTATCACCAGATGTCGGAAGATGCTGTTAGGATTAAATTGTTCCCTTTCATACTTAAGGATAGAGCGAAGGCTTGGTATCACTCACTGAGCCCCGCTAACATTACTATATGGGAGTAGCTCGTGCGTGCTTTTCTAAATAAATACTTCCTGTTGACAAAGACCACGAAGATAATAAAGGAAATTACTAATTTCCAACAAGGTGACGGGGAGTCAATTTATGAAGCATGGGAGCAATGCAAGGACCTACAGAGGAAGTGCCCACACCACAACCTACTAAAGGAATTCCTTTTACAAACGTTTTACAATGGAGTTAACCAACCTACTAGAGGCACCATCTATGCAGCATCAGGAGGATCTTTGATGCGGAAGACGATCGATGAAGCAGAGGAATTGATCGAGGAGATGGTTAGTAATAGTTGCCTATGGACGAGTGAGCAAAGTAGGCAGCCTATGATGTTTAGAGAGCAAAAGGGAATCATCGCGATCGATCAGATGATGAAGATGCAAGCAAAGATTGACAATTTGACGCGACAATTAAGTAACAGGAAGGCATCGTCCTCAGCTAAAGTTAAAGCCGTATAATTGAAGTGTGAGTTTTGTGGTCAGACAGACCATGATACTGTAGACTGCTACTTGATGAGAGAGGACAACTAGGAGCAAGTGAACTACGTGGGGGCACAATATGGATGAGGAGGGGGAAACAATCCCTACTCCAACACTTATAACCCCGAGTGGAAGAATCACCCTAACTTTTCTTGGTTGAACAATAATAATAGAGGGCAGTTCAGGCCTCAAGGGCAATCAAGCTTTCAATAGGATAAAACAAGCTCGATGGAGTCAAAGTTGGACAAAATTTTAGACAAGATCGTAGGCAAGAAGGAAGCTCATAGGAGGCTCGAGAGCAAATTCGAGCAAGTAACTAAGAATTATGCTTCATCCATACACAATTTAGAAGTCCAAGTGCGGCAGCTCGCAGGGGCAATGTCTACTTGGCATGCTGGAACTCTTTCAAACAACACCGAGTCAAGCATATCATGGTTATAAATCAAACTTAGGACGAGGAACTAGAAAAGGTAGAAGATAGAGGAAAAGGTCAAGTAGTTAAAGAAGACCTTTCGATTGAGCTCGTGATGAAGTTAATTCAAGTAACTCGATGGGTATTTCTATTCCCTATTGCGCAGTAGCGAGAGTTATATGCAAAGAGGGAAGCAAAAAAATTATGAGAAATTGAGCATAACAAGATCGAGGAAGTGACGGAACAAGTACAGTTAAAGCTCAAACTACAGGAGTCCGTCAAGAAAAAGGTTAAGGAGCAACCACTGGAAGAAAACCCCAACATAGCTACGAAGAAAGATGACCCAGGGGACTTTTTCATCCCCTGTAGTATCAACAACATTATTATAGACAGGGCATTCGCGGACTTAGGCGCAAGCATAAATATGATGCCCTATACTTTTAGTCTAAACTTGGGGTTAAGAGAGTTAGTGCCCACTAAGTTTTTAGTTAAGACGGTCGATAGAATGTCTCATTAACTGATGAGAATCATAGAAGATGTGCTAGTAAAGGTCGGTAAATTTATCTTTCCCATGGACTTCTATATTTTGGACATCAGCGAAGATGAGGACACTCTGATAATTCTTGGGTGACCATTCCTAGCCATTGCGTGCTCAATTATTGATGTTGATGGGGGCGAGTTAACTTTGTGACTAGGGAAGGAGTATATAACCTTCAAGGTGACCATTAGAGAATACGGAGCTCCTTCACCTCCAGTGGATCTTAAAGAAACTGAGCCTTGAGGTGAATGGAAGAACATAGAGAATCCTGCAAATGCGTTCCAAAAAAAACGCTCACGAAGGAGAAGGTGAAGCAAAGAAAATTGCAAGGACGTTGGTAATTGCAGTATGGTAGCTAAGGTATAGACTCTAAGATTAATGATGACGCTACCATCGAACCATTCATTCTAACCACCATGAGTTTAAAGGAGCGTCGAGCTACTAACGTAAAAAGAGCGCTGCATGGGAGGCAACCTATGGGAAAAAAATTAGTTTCGTTGTTTAATTTTGTTAGAACAGTTGAATTTCGTAGTTAGGTTTATTTTTGGTTTTGTTGAATAAAAGTGGAAAAAGAATAGGATTTCATAATCACAGGAAGATTGTGCAAACATAAAGAGAGAAGTGAAAGAGAAAAGAATTGGGAAAGAACAAACTGGAAGGAGGTTAGAGTTAGGGTACATTCGCTGGCCATGACCGTGGCTTAGTAGGCTACGACCGTGGCCTGCAATTGAGCATGCAGTTGATGGCCTGCGACTATGCAGAAACAGGGTAGGCACGAATTTTAAATGAAAATTTTACCATTTTACCTTTTTACCACCTATATATTCAGTTCTTACTTCTTTTTCACTTTCACTTTCATTTACATTTTATCTCTCTGGAATTCAAGTGTCCAAACATTCTCACCTCTCACTAGAAATTTTAACCTTCTAAAATTCTTCCACACTCTGATCATGCCACGCATTAAGAAATTGGCCCGATGCGAACCTTATGGAAGACAGTAAGTTGCGGGATAGGGAAGAAGGAACCGAGCAGCAAACTTCGAAGCACCATTTCCCATTTATACTGAGGAGGAAGGTATTCGTTTTTTATTCCTTTGTTCTAGGAAAATTTCAGTTCCTAAATACTTTGATGTCGACACATTAGATAGGCTAGAATTGCGTGAGTGGTAGAGAACCTAGCCGAGAGAATCTATTGGGGTCAGTTCATTCAGTTCCAATTCCCTTTTTATAGGGAACTGACAATGGAATTCTTTACTACCTTGACCTTTGATCCTAAGAATACCAAAGAATTGTGGTTTAGATTGGGAGTACGAGCATATGAACTGAATATCAAAATTATGTGTCAGCTATGTGGATTCCCCGAATCCACCATCATTGATCAATATTATGACTTTCGTCCTTCCCAATACTGGCATAAGCTGACTGGAATTGAGCGATTCCATGATAAGAATGCGCACAATAACATTATCTGGTCCCATAAACACTTGCTACTGCACAAACTTATGTGTCAGCTGGTTTTTGACAAGTCAGAAACCAACAAGTGTTCCACCAAGGAACTTTTTATATTATGGTGCATAGACCATAGTATTCCAGTATGCACATTCACGTATGTGCTGAATGCCATTGCTGTAATTCCGCGTAAGTAGAGCAATCATCTTGGAATGGGATACATAGTGTCTGCCATTGCAGAACATTTTTGTGTAGAACGGAGGGGGTTAATAGTTCACCTCCCTGACTTCCTCAACCATCATCATTTATTTCTGGCAGAGATCATCTATTCCACAAATATGAGTCTGCGAAATATCAACGAGAAGACACATGTGGAAATCAGGGTAGGTCAAGCGAGCTCGAGTTCAGTGCCGCCTCGATAGGAGGAATCAATGAGTGAAGAATCAGAAGAAGAAGAAGAGGAAGAGCAAGGCTGAAAGAAGGTTTTGGATGCAATATCCAAAACCAACAGAACACTTACGGAGATGGCGTGCACACAACGACGCCAAAGCCGAGATATCCGACGAATCCATCGATATTTAAGTCTCAAGGTGTTCAATTGTCACCTCCGACACCATTACCACCTCCATCTCCTTAGGAATTCTGTCTAACCCAATTTTTCTTTTCCAAATTAGCCTTCAATTCTATTTTGTTTTTAATTTTAATTTTAATTTTGTTTTTATTTTTATTGTTTATTTTGTCTGTTCTTTGTTACTTTAATTTTTGTCTTTACCCTTCGTTCATGTGTTTGTGTATCCTTCCTTCTTACATTGAGGACAATGTGTTGTTCAAGTGTGGGAGGGATTGTGTGTTTTGCTTTTGAATGTGATTTTGCATATTGAATAATAGTTATTAGGTTACATTGTGTGAAATTTGTAAATGTGTCAATGGCGTAGATTGAGTGAAATTCATTTAATTTTGGACATAGTCTATTAGGTTGTGAACGATCATTGGCCTACGAAATTAGTAAATCAGGGGGCCTTTGGGATAAATATACATCATAATTAGGACTTAGTGTAAAATTGGCACCCTCTAGATTGTCACATTCATTCATAATTTGAGGTCTTTTAACTTAAGTAACTTAACTAGTATTTTTCATGAAAACGAATAGCTAAAAGCAACAAGTTAGGTAATAAAAAAAAGTGATAATAGAGCTAAAAGCTAGTTGAAAATGTGACAATAGCATCAATAGTAATTAAAAAAGAATTTTCAAACTCCCTAAAAAAGATGATTGAAAGGGAACTTCCATCATGAATGACTTTATTTGGTCTACCTAAACAAAAAACTCAGAATTTGTGGAGAGATGTAAATATATATATGGCATTCACACTGCATTTTAGACTTTTAATATCTTTAAATTCAAATAAAATGAAAAATTAATGAAAAATTAAATAAACTAAACAAATAAAAATAAATAAAAAACTAAACTACACCATGTATAAGTGGTGGTTGCCAAAGTCATTAGGGCAGTAGGGAGACAGAAAGCACTAAAGATAGGACCATATAGTATCCAACTTGATATGAAAACCCACAAGTTGTCCTTGAATAATGTCACTCTATGTTGCTAGCAATGGCCTAGCAGTTACCCTTATGTATTCTCCTTTCTCATCAACCTCTTTGTCATCATCAAATTGTCTCTCCTCTTATCACAAGTTGTTTGGATACCCTCTACTAGTTCTTTGTCTATTAATCCATTTTTTATTTTGTCAAGTGTACATAAACAACCTCAGTCAATCATTATTAATGTAGTTGGCCTCTTTAGTTGTTGTAACCTCAAAATTAGAGAGGTGCACTCCTTACTTCTTTAACAACTACTTTATCAATATTAGGAGTGTAAAATTTTTATCATGTGACCCACATCAAACCATATTGTTGATAGACTAAATCATAAAGGACAATATCCTAACTAGTGAAGCCTCATTGAGACCATTATAGAGTATATCTATAAGTTATAAATCGAAAGTTTCGAGTTAACTCAATCCACTGGATTAAGGTTGTAAGTTGTGCCTTAATATATAAGCCATTAGTTGGAATTATATGGTGATGTGTTTTAGGTAAGAACACATATCACTATTATAGTATAGGTTATAAGAGTACAAATTGTGGATCCTATAGAGACTATAAGTACTAGTATTAACCGTTTTCCTTTCATATAACTGATAAATTATGATGATGGTGATTGATCAAAATCAAAATTAAAGTGGTAAACTAAAATAAATCAATACATTGGACTTACTAGAATAAATATTGAACCAAGAAACTACTAACAATAACAATGGTACTCATATAGTGAATCTTTCTAGAACTTCTCATAAATATATGACTTCATGCATTAATTTAACCTAAAGTTCATTATACTGAGGAAATTCCTCAATTATGATAATATCTTTTTTAGGATTATTAACAACTAATCTTAGGTTGATTAATTAAACTTGGTTGATTAATCAAACTATCTTTCAAATTATAAACCCTAGAATTGCATTAACCAATTTATGAATTCCTCTATTAGGTCTAACCCTAATATAGAAGATTTATATCAAACTATCTATAGGATTACATATGACTTTTTTTAACTATGCTAGATCAATTCATGTAAAGGATTTCTCAATCTTAAATGTATGAAATCAAACATAAGTCAACATATTGATAAATTTTAATTTAAGAATAATAAAGAACAAATAATTGGATCTTAATGAAGCTAAGGAATAAATTGAATTAACATGACATCACTAGAAAATCTATCCCAACATTCATCATATCAAGGTGTCAAAAAGAGTTTGCTCCTAATTGTAGAAGATATATCATAAAATGAAGGGAAAATAGAAAATTTTAAAAAAATAATGAAATACCTTTTAATCTTAATTAAATCTACTTAAGATCGATGAAAATTCACTCCATATATGTCTTTTTTATTATTCTTCATTTTCTTTGTCATTTTAGTTTGTCTTTTTGGGCCTCTTAAACCTCCTTTTTCTTCTACCCTTCAATTTTGCCTTTTATAGTTTGAAAATTACGTCTTTGAATGGAAAAAAGGTAAGTACATAGTTAAGTAATTGGGCGTGTGCTTAAATATGAGATTTAAATCCAAAGCAAACACGAGCATAAACACATGCTCATTAGTATAACATACAGGTATATATCTCTTAAACACGATTATGTAATACATTAACATACCTCAAAAGCTTTAAACTTAACCATGTAGGCTTAAAATTTGGACAAAATAAAAAATAAAATAACATCTTGGAGTTCTTAAATTCTCTCCACTATTGGTATAGCACAACTTATTGTGTCTATCTTGAATTTCGTCAGTGTTTATTGAGTAGCTCACATTGCTTTGCCTAGCAAAGTTATTAAAATCATTGATCAAATCTTCAAGAGATTCTTATGGACTGGTTACAAGGGAATCCTAATAGGGTGAAGATGAAATGGAGAGATGTATAAACATCACTCAAATCTATGAACATTGTTTGACTCACTAAAAGACTACGAAGACAACTTTTAGATAAGCAAGCTCTCTAGGGTAAATGGATTTACAATTATTTCATTAAAAACAGAAATATTTGGAACTTGAATGCATATAATCTTGCTTCTACCACTTTGAAAGCTATTATCAAAATGAGGGAAAGATTCATTTTTGATTTTATACATCTTATTGGAAATGGTGAAACTACTAACTTCTAGCAAGATAATTAGTTATCTGTAGGTCCTTTGAAGAAATTCGATGAAGCTTCAGCCCACATACCATAGATCTAGCAAGAGAATTCAGTTGTAAAAGCTCTAGAAAAAAAGGAGATCATCAGACAAGCTACAATTCCTATTTCATTGAAGGATGAGATCAGTCAAACTTCATTCAATATAGATAATGACGGGTTCATATGGAAGCACACCTCCAATGGCATGTTCACTAATCAATCTTGTAGACAGAAGCTTGTTACCAATTTAAAAAGTCTTCCTTGGACTAAAATATTGTGGTTTAGTCACTAACAACTAAGAGCTTCCTCCATTCTATGGCTTGTAATGAAGAATAACTACCAATTGCTGACAGGATGGCAAAATTCATGAACTTCACAAATTAATGCAGTCTCTATAAATAAGTTAAGGAAAACACAGATCATTTATTCTTCCAATGGAGCTTTGTTTCTGAGATATAGAAAGCTTTAATGCATAGATGTCTAATCAATGATTTCCCATCTAACTTAAATAGAATCAAGGTTAACAACAGTATGAGATGAGAGAAACAATCGCATATTCCACAATAGGTGCCTTTCTAAAGAGCATTTTTTCAATTAACTAATGAAGCTTATCACATTGGCATTTATAAGTACAAATACCAAGATCTATAATTCATTAACAATAGTTGAAAGGCGTAATCTCTTCCTAATTTGAACCATAGTTGTATTCTTGAGCAAGCTTATAGTGGCATTGCTTTGTAATTTGTAGGTTTCCTATAATTGTACTTTTTGATTGTCTTCTGTGGCTTAATTTAATTCGCCTTCTGTGGCTTAATTTAATTCAACTTTCTCAAAAAAATAGAAATAATGAAAAACATGGGTAAGCATATGGCTTTGTACTAGTTTATGTTATTTCCCTGTAGATTCATAACTTAATCAAAATAACTCCAAATCACTCCAAACTTATCCCAATTAAATAAACAAAATAAATGCATTAAATATAAACCTAAAAATATAAACAATTAAGCACTTATCATATAGCCAGGTACTTACATTAAAAATGTAGCCTTTTAGCTGAATAATTGATCCTTAACCTGAAATAATGTAATGCATCACTTTGGGTCCACTTATGATGACTCGATGGCTTTCCATTAAAAACAATTTAGCCTCTTACCCTTTGATGGCAAACTAAGATGCCGTTTGATAACTTCTTTAGAAACAACAATCTTAATGCTATGAGCAAAGGACTATATTAAGCCCTATCAGTGATGTTGGCATGTCCTTCACCAACTCTAGGTAGTAATCTCTGAAAAAAGTTAACAACCTTTCTTATATTATAATATAAAAAACATTATGAACTTATAAGGTTGTATCAAATTCTACACTCATGGTCTTTTTAAACATCAAAATATTGTTATATTTCTGATATATTCCTTAATTTGTAAATCTAGGAATTTCCTCCGAAGAAGGTGGTGCTAATGAAGAATCAACATGACTCCACTTTCTCTTTGCCACTATGGTTATTCTAGGAGCCATCTTTAAGCTTACAAAAATAACTACAACAAATTCAACACAATTCATAATATTCGCACCAAAGTTCACCAATTAACCAATTATGCAAAACCCAATTAGTTAACACAAATTCTCATAATAAAAACCACACAATACTAATATTAATTTAAATTCCAACAATTCCAAGTCAGATATCCTTAATAGTCCACCATAGCAAATATGCCCAAATTAAAAATTTATCTAACCTAAGCAACCACTTAAGTTTAATGTTCTACTACCATAGGATTGAAGAAAGCATTTACTTAGAGGATGAGGAAGGCCAAGATATGTATCAAATATCTCTACAAATGCTTATAATGTGATAGCCTCTATTTTTTGCTTCTTATGGGAAAGATTTGATGAAGGAGGGATCATATAATATTTAGAAACATGGGTATATTATTTTTTGGGTACGATTTTGGGTTTTAATAGGTTAATTTGGTGACGAAAGTGAAAGATTAGGTGAAAAGGATGATTTAGGGTGTTGGGAGGTGATAAAGAGGAGGGGTTTAAGGTTTGGAGAGGAAAAAGGTCGAGTTTGGCTTATATATTACTGGGGTTCATGATGCAACCAGTGTTGAACATAGCTTTAACATTGGCATCGATTTGCTTTCATTTTCTTAGTGTGTTGTTTTTTCTTAGAGCTTAACACCAAGTTGTAACTGGTGAATCTTAATGATTATATTTGATTTGTTCAACACTTTTTGATGAATTATCTCCTATTTGAGTTTTAATGATGGAATTGGTTTGCTTAATGATAAAAAATTATTTAACCATGGGGGAGTTTAATGTATGCTAGTTGAATATTATTTTTAGCATTATTTCCATAGCATATTACTTGTATTTTAGATGGTTTCGGAGGATTTGGTACTTAATATGAGAAGTGTTTTTGTTTCAAGTCTTATTTTTCAATATTTAAGGAAAAGGCAAAAAGTGGGAGAATAATTGGATTGACTTGGAGAAAATTTGGAAGAATTAGAGAAGGAACCTTGAACATGGCACTTATACACTACTATGTTAAGGTCGTGTTACAAAGTGATTGCTCCTATTTCTCCTTTGTAGCCCTACTCATCCCCATGTTATCCCTAGATTAAGAAACATTATATTTACATATCTCTGTGTAGGTTATGTATTAGCGTTGAATATTTTTGGAGACCCATATTTTCATGTACAAGCATAACATAGTCAAGTACACAGATCGTGTAACATATTAAAAAGATAGAGTTTTATATTTAAAAAATGAAGGTAGAAAGGAATAAGAGTCTTTTGGCCAAGAAATAGTGGGAAAGTAGTGAGAAATCATTTAGAAGCATTTCTGCATTTGTTGTTGATTAAGATTATATCATTATTAGAAGTTAGACAAGATCTTAATAAGGATTCGTTAAAGATTTAAGATTCAATAACAACAATCTCTTTATCTTGTTTTCTTTTTTCTATTTATTATTCTTTTTTTAATTACGAGCTAATTGGGATATAAATTTCAGTAGGATGAACTTTAGGACGTAATAAGTTTGATTGATTCATTGGTTTAATTAAAGTTTCTAGTTTTCTTATGATTTATCCATGTTCTTATAATTGACTAAATTAAAGGAGCAAATTGGATTATTCAATTATTTAATTCATGCATCCAGATTTGAAAGATGAGATATGTGGTTAAATGAAAACATTAGTAAAGACGATTATGCATGAGTTATTTGAGAAAAGTTATATGATCTTCTTAGGTTAGGATAAAACCTATCAAAAGAGTTCATAGAAATAATTAGAGAATTCTTAGGTTTTCTTAATTTGAAAGGAATTTTAGTTGATGAATTAAACAATATGGCTTATATGTATTAAGAGAGAATATAATCAAAGTTAAGAATTATCATTAGTCAAAAAACTAGAATAATTCATTATGACTAAGCGGATTTGAATATAGTGAAGTCTTAGGGTAAATCTCACTTAAATCTAGTTTATTCATAGATTGGTTAATTCTTGGTCACTGTTTTATTTTAGTATTTAGATTTATTTTTTTTCAATCAATCATAAATATTGATTTAGCTTATTAAGTTTGTAGATAGTTAGTAATTAACTACTATTCATTGTGGGATTGATTTGTACCTGCATGTGCTAACTATAGCTACATTATATTCTTACTGTTAAGATATATATGGTTCATATAACAATCCTCCCTATATTTCACACCTAATACCTTTTGCTTCTTTTCCTACATTTATTTCATACAATATGGTCCTGTGTCTATTCTTATGTTTTGCTAATGTTCTGTTAACATTGTTTCGTGTATTTCTCGTGTTTCCTTTATTTAGTAACATGCTCTTGTGCTTACCTCTTATGATAGAACACACCTCATACATGGTACTATATATAGGCCATGTTCCAGGCTTATAAAAGGCATTATCACCCTATGTTCACTCATATTTCATCATCCCCTCTCTAGATTTTCTCTTAAATTCAAGCTTTTCTAGAGGTTACTACAGAGAATTTCACTTGCCTAACTGATCTTTTACATTAATTTGCAACCCACAACCATACATTATGAGCCTAGGAGCTTCCTTTTCTCATGATTTTTTTGGTCATTGATTGATATATTTTTAGATATCAATATTAAATTAACCTTAAATGCATGGTGTTGCTGTAGCTAGCATAGGCAAGTATAGGTCGATCCCATGAAGACAGTAAGTATCAGTAATTACCCTCTCCTATTATCTAGCCTACGAATTAGGTATTTGGTCTTTAATTAAAAATAATACTTAAAAAATAAACCAAAATTAGAAACAATAATGAATGCAGAAGACTAAGGAAATTATTTAGAAAAATCAATATCAAAGATTAGTGTTTAGGTGATGAATCCCCTGAAAAACCATTAAATAATTAACCTTTTATCATGCAATTATTTTGTTGACTATTGGATCGTGGAAATTTTTACCTTATGTTAATAACTTTCTTAAGACAACAACTAATCCATAGGTTGACTAACTAAAATCTTTCTAGTTAAAGTTCATAGGATTGCTTTATCGATTTATGAATTCTTATATTAGGTTTGACCATAATTTAGATGACTTATGTCAACCTATCTATAGGTTTTCATTCAACTCCTTTCAATTATAGTAGATCTATTCATAAAAGGGATTTCGCAATCTCAAATATATGAAATCAAATCATGCACTAATATTTCAAACTTATTAAAACATGCATAAAACACACAATTGAATCACATTAAATAAATCAAAATAATTGCATTGAATAAAAGATTAAGGAATATTGTTATCACAAACTAGGGTTTATCACACCTAGACACTAAAAAGTGTTTAGTTACATATAATAGAAAATGAAATCAAATATAAACATATAGAAAAAACTAATATAAAACAAAGAGTTCATAATTCTAAATCTCCCTCTGTATTCTATTAAATCTTCTTATAAGTTTGGATTTGATGTCTCCTTCTGTCAAATCTCTTTTGATTTTAACTTTGTGTTCTCCTCATCTCTGGATCTTTATCATTGCCTCTATGAGTTTCTCATGTCTAAAATCTAATGTAAAAGTTGTCTCTCTTCTTGTTTACCTCCACTCATGTCCTTCTATAGTAAAATGTATTCTAGGACATACATGGTCTAATACACTGGCATGTAAGAGACTTTGCATATATAAAAACTCCAAAATTCGCAATTCAATATGGGCACTGAGACTTACAAGGGCACAAATATAGTCATGTATCTCTAATTTGCTTCAAAACTTTATTTTATGCCACTTTTTCATATGAATTCTTCTCTTTTTGGTCTATGAAGGCAGTTATCACTTATAAATGCACTTGGAGTGAATTAATTACTAAATATATAATAAAATTATAAAATATGAAGTAAAATACATCTAATATGGGTGTATAATTATATTTAAATCAGCATCTATCAAACATCCCCACACATAAGCTTTTACTTGTCCTTAAGTAAATTATAATATAAATTATTAACTTTACAACATCTATCCGTCATTAATCTTAACTTGCTCATCTATACTTTAAATCATCAAATCATATTAATCAAATTAACATATAATTAGAATCAAGTTATCCTATAACTAACTTCATAATTCAACATAAATGTAACACCCTCTCACTCTAGGGTACGCACCAGGACGCCCGTAGGTCGTTCCGATACATATCCTAAGGTAAGCAAGCGCTACGTGCGATCACTACAGTACTCCACATGGCATCATACGAATTTGAATAATTAAACCAGTAATTATAAATCA
>JANQAP020588553.1:0-14145 GCA_026874005.2 Erythroxylum coriaceum | reverse complement strand
GATTAGTGTTTCGCTCAAACTTCCTATAGGAAACTACACTACCATATGCTTGCTAACACACCAATTCTCCTCTGCAATGATTACATGCATAAATAGATTAAAAGGACTTATTTAAGGTTGTAATGTGGTAAGGGTTAAGGTGGGTAAAGGGAAAAAAAAAGGTTAAGCATAAGCATTAGTAACGTAAAAAGTAGATAAGACGGGATAACAAAACATAACTCTGAGATATATAATTATAACTAATATTCTGCACTTATTGTTGCTACTCACTTATTCTTCCTTTTTTTTTCTTTTTTCTTTCTTTTTTCTAAATACATGGAAGAACTATGAATCAAAATAGCACTATATACATTATAATCCATAGGCAGAAATATGCTCAACTCATATCGGTAAAATTTTCACAATGATCCTAACTAATGTATTACTTAATACTCTACTAAGCATGTGAATGGGTAGGTTAATGGGGTTTAAGGTTTAAAAATTTTGAGTGTTTTCAAGAAACAAAAGGTTAAGGCTCAACGAGGGTAGCAAGGGATAATATAAAGGGTAGGTCATTTAAGCCAAGGGTTAACACAAAAAGGGCCTAAATCAACTCTATTAAGCATGCATCCAGTAGACTCAAACCGATTTAAAGTAAGTTTTGTAGGTAACAACCTAAGGAAGTATCACTAAACAAAGAAATAGAATGAATATAGATGGAGTCATATGGCTCAATCCTCACATTGGCTCAAATGAAAACTCATTATGCTTCTCTATACTACCTCATTGCTTAAATGTCAATTTGTGACTAAGCTTATAGAGCTAACTACTTTTCATCACTCTATATGGTTCACTTTCTACTCAAGTAGCCTAATTCAAGTTTAATCATGTATTTAATCTAATTGCAACTAGCAAGACAGAATCTTATGGCAATACCAATTAGAATGATTAAAATGCAGTTCCATTGTTGACACAAAACATATGATATGCCTATACATGGATCTTATTTAACAAAATGTAGCAATACAATTGAGAATGTCAATGTCATCTCCCCACACTTAAACTTCACATTGGCCTCAGTGTGACAAGCTAAGCACCAAAGAAGGGAAAATGACCTAAAACCAAACAAAAGAAATTGAAATAAACAAATGACATTAAACTAAACAAAAAAATGACTGCAAACCAAACAAAAGAAAATGACATGAAACCAAACAAAAGTGACAGCAAACCAAACAAAAGAAAATGACATGAAACCAAACAAAAAAAAATGAAATTAAACCAAACAAAATAAATAACAAAATTTAAAAGTAAAAGGGTAAGAAAAGCTTATGAGATGATGGTGGTGACGGTGTTGGTGAAGGAGCATCAAAATTGTTCCTCTAATAGAAATTGAGGAGCCTCTTCTTCAGGTTGCATTGCTTCTTGTGGACTTGCCGCATTTGGGTGCTGATCTCATTAAGTTGGGATGTCATTTGCTATTGTTGGAGTCCATCTAGTCAAGGATTTGTTGAAATTGGACCTCTGCTAAAGCACTCGATTCCTCCTCCACTGCTTCTTCCTCTAGCTCCTGGACTACTCAGGATATGGAGGGTCAGGAAGTGGTTGTACTGGTGCCCCTCCTATTCCTCATTGCAGTACGCGTGTGAGGATTTCGGAGTTCAATAGAATAGAACCCTAAAATCTCAGAGCGTCTCAAATATGATATGTTAAACATATCCTGTGGAGTTGTGCGCACCTCCCCCACATCAAGGTTATAAAACTGGGCTAAAGTAGTAACAACATGAGACATTCCAAAATATGAACTTTTTTTATTTACCATACTCATAATTGATCGAAAAATTTTAGAAGGCATGTTAATTTTAACTTTTCGATCCATGCATCATAAAAAGAAAAGTTATTTGGTCGAGCATTATTACTTTCAATTTTATTGAACATAGTTAAGCACATAAATTTGTGTAAAAGTAAGTGCTCAGCACTACGGATTAAAGAATTTGGTCTAGAGTTAAAGTTTTCTTCCCCAGTTAGAGTTTTCTAATAATCATCTAAATAAAAATCATCATGGTCATCTAAATCTTTTGTGTTTGACTAATCAAAAAGACCACGTGATAGTATAATCCAATTTGTAAACAGTATCGAATAGTCTAAACTAGAAAATGCCCATTTTAGTATTATATCGGACTGTGTTGAAAAGCTCTATGGTCATCGTAAGGTGAATAGGTACGTCAGACTGAACAAATCTATTCCAATCTATGTTTGCAGCTAGTCACTATATTTTCTGCCTCACTCCTATGGTTTCTAACAATTCAAAAATAAAATACCTAGGAGTGACTAGTTCTCTATTCCTAAGTTTGTGGAAACACATACCTTCTTCCTCTAAGTAAATTGGAAATGGAGAAAGGTAAGCTGCAACTAAATCGTGCTTATCTTCACTGGGGACTTCACGGCAGAATTCATCAGTCAATTTTGTCGATTTTCAAGCCATCATCTTCCTTGGTGCCATTGTAAGAAGAAAATATGCAAAAATAAGAAAACGATGAGTGAATTCGATTTTTATAGAGAGAGTTCCCAAATCCTTGTGTTTTTGAATGATTAATGTATGAAATGAGTAAAGGATTGTAATATTAATAAAAAGAGATGAAGAAAATACCTAGAATCTAGAGAAAAATGAAGAGTTTTAGAGAGTGGAGGGAGAGAATTTCATAGGTTAGAGAGACGGAGTGAAAATTTGAAGAATAAGTGAAAGAAGAAAAGGGGAGGGAAAGATAAATTTCCCTCTGGATATAATTCCCACGATCATGGGATTTCTCTCTAGAAAGTTTCTAGAAAGATTTCCCACAATCTTGGGAATCACCTCCTTTCCCACGATCATGGGAATTAATCTAATTCCCACGATCAATCCAATTCCCACGATTGTGGGAAGAGGTAATTCTCACGATTCCAAACCTTCTTCCAAGCTTAATATTAGTTCTCCCTGATCCCATAACCTACAAAGACATCAAGTTAATATTATCATCAAGAATTTCGAAAAGAAAACAAGTTAAAATTTAAACAAAAACCAAATTGAACATCAATCAAACTCAATTTAAGCATGCTCATAACTAAAAAACCACACTAATAAAGAAAGGGAGTAGAATTCCATGGGTTGCCTCCTATGCAGTGCTTCTTTTACTGTCTATAGCACGACTCTCTTTTTTGCTTAAGGTGGTTCAAATGACTGGTACGGTGGTAGTGTCGAAGCTGATCTCAAACTCTATATATGAGCTAATTCGGTATGGACTCCACCTTCCTTATTGTCTTCCTTCCTACGCCTTCTCCTGCACAATCGCTTCTTCTTGGATGCATTCCCAGGGTCTTTGATATCTTCCCATCCTACTTGGATTTCCAATTCCTTGATATCTGTTAGGGGTAAACAGGGATAATAGCCTTTTTTGGACACTTTGAAAGTCAATTTCTCCTTTCCAACTCTTAGTGTTAATTCTCCCCCATCCACGTCAATTATCAAACGAGAAGTAGCTAGGAATGGTTGCCCAAAAACCATTGGTGTTTCTGCATCTCCTCTAATATCTAGTATGTAGAAATCTGTGGGGAAGATAAATTTATCAATCTATATCTACACGTTCCTGATGATCCCCTTTGACTGATGTACTATTCTGTCGACCGTTTTCACCAATATTTTAGTGGGTTCTGGTTCCCTTAAACCTAATTTCTGACTAATTGTATATGGCATCATGTTGGTACCGGCTCCCAAATTTGTAAATGCCCTAACTATCTCGATCCCATTTATACTGTATGGAATGAAGAAATCCCCTGGGTTTTCTTTTTTTATCCTATGTGTGGACTTTCTTCTGATATATGCTCGTTGACCTCTTTCCTCACTGGTTCCTTTAACATGAGCTTTGTTTGTAGTTAATTTGTTATATTTGTCATCTTTCTTAGCTAAGCTTCCTTAGAATTCCTCGCTTCTCCTTTTGAAGATGACTTCTGCTGAACAAAAATATGATGTGGAAGTCTAAGTTGAAGTTCCCTAATCGGCTCACTTACTAGTTCATTTCGAAGGACTTCCAAAATTGTTTGTCCTTCTCTCTTGACTCAGTCTTTCTCCTTATGTTTACTTTCCTTTTTCTTTGTTTGAGTGAGGGCATGATTCTTTCCTTTGAGTTAGCGTTGGTGTTGCTCAGTAGGCTATTGCATTTCTCGAGGATAAAGTATTAACAAGTTGACCTATATGAACCTCCAAGTTATGGATCGATGAGGCATGATTCTTCCGTATTTGTTCGAATTTTGCTTCCATCCTATTCTGACTCTCCTCCTGGCTTGCAAACATCCTCTTCTAATTCTCCTTTTGAGCTGTCAGTTTGGACCGTAACACTTCCATCATCTTGTCCATTTTACTTTCCATCGCTCTAATTCGATCTTGATAGAATCTTATAGGTCTTTGTAGTCTCGCTTGGCCACTTGCATTGTTATTACTCCAATAAAATTTTAGATGGTTATTCTATCCTGAATTATAAGTATTGGAGAATAGGTTATTATCTCACTGTGGTTGGCCTATGTAGCTTACCTGTTCGGTACCACCAGCTCTTAATAGGAAACACTTCGCCGAGTTGTGGTTGTTCTCCCCGCACAACTCACATTAAACTTGCATCGCCTTCACTATAGAGGAGGATGCTCCTTAAATGTTGTTCAACAGTAAAAGTCGTGATTTGAGCCTACAAAGTAGTAACAAAGTCAATAGGTATCATGCCTTTTTGTTCCTTTTGTCCCTGTCTGCTCCTCTCGCTCGACCACATGTGGCTATTGCTCGCCAACTCTTCTAAGAGATCGTGAGTTGCTTCTATAGTCTTCCTCGTTAATGACCCTCCAGCTGCTGCATCAATGGTTCTTCTGGCGCTCAGATTCACTCCATTGCAGAACGTCTAAAGCAAGAATTCTCACAGAAGGTTGTGATGGGGACAATGATAGTTGCGCCTTGCATGATGTTTTAGTGTGTAACTTGTTAAGTATTTAGTGTTAAATTTATAGTTAAGTGTGTGTTTATGTGTTAATTATGTTAGTTTATGTGTTTAAGTGTTTTTTATGGGTTAGTTTGAATCTTTGAGCTTAATTGTTACATTTTTAAGGTACCTTGAAGTGTGTGTTAATGTTGCAGGGTAAACGGGGAAGAACGACAAAGATTTGAAGAGTTTCAGGGTAAAAGACATAGGCCACGATTGTGTACATTGGTCACGATTGTGACAGAAGAGGAAGAGCCAACAACATCCAGGCCACGATTGTGCACCAGGAGCCATGATCGTGACAGAGTGTGTCAAGTCAGGCCATGATCATGATAGAAAGGTTAAAGTGCTCGCCACAATTGTGTCATGGGTCAGGCTGATACGAAAACTCAATTTTTGGGTGATTTTTTAAACTGTATCGAACATAAGTTTGACCTAGGGCTGCTACAGAATAAATAAAACAATACATAGCAGCCACCAGCAATCTTTAGAGAGCTGTACGAAAAGGGAGATTCTATAAAAATTCGAGAGAGATCTAGAGAGAGATCAAGTGATTGAGGAAGGAGACGAAGGAAGAGAGGCACGAAGATACGTTTGAGGGGACGTACTTCTCAGAACAGGCAGTTTCTCGCAGTCGCTACCTCCGAAATCTATTTTGACAATATTTTCTATTTGTTCATTTCAATTTCATTGATGTATGAGATTTGGATATTAATTAAGAATATTGTTGTTAAGTGTAGATCTTTTGTCTATACTAACCTTCAAGTTTTTTGTTCTTGAGATTAATAAAATTTATTTGATTATGTTTTATTTGATTTATTCGTGATTCAATTTCAATTCTTCAGAACTTGGCAACAAATTGAGAGGGTGAGTCGGGTGAAAATCATTGATTTAGGCTAACGAGAGTTAGGTAAATCAATACGTTGAGAGTTAAATCAAACAGGTAAAATCGTGTAATAACAGATCGAACATAGATTCCCGGTAGGTTACCAATTGCAGATCGAGAGATTGTAGTTTCCATAATTTTAATTAGGGATTATTAATTAGGGTTGAGAATTACAACTTGAGAGAGATTAATTCACCCTAGGACTGTCTAGGCCCTTTAAGTTGGAAATTACATAATTGGATAGATTTTCTTGAGTTTCAAATTAATTACCCGTTTCTCTCAATTGGTCACTTCTAGGTTAAGTTTTGGATTATTTATGTGGCTGGTTATTTTTTTCATTCTTTTGGTGCTTTAATTTTAATTTCTGCATTAGTTGTTTAATTAGGTATTGCGAACTTAGCTGCTGTTAGATTTTAGGACTAGTTCCCTTCCTCGTGGGATCGACACCTTAAGTACTACGCGAACTACCTATGTGCTTGCGGTAATTACCAAGGTTATGAGTAGTAAAACTTAGCACGTGTAACCTTGAGCAAACAAGTTTAAGGCGTTAGAATAGTTTAATTTTTTCTTTTTATTTTTTCTTGTTTTTTGTTTTTTCGTTAGTTTTACTTAGGAATCTTGCTCTTCCATAAACACAAAAGTCACGAGGGGTTAGAATCGTGCAGCAGAGACTTTAGATTTAGATATAACTCGTTTAGATTGAGAAAGCTCGGTGAAAAGAAAAAGAAGAGATCCAGAAAGCACAAATGGTCGAGGAATTCCAAAGAAACATGGATCAAGAAGTCAAACCCTGGTAGGCAACAACAGAGGACCCTCATGGATTTTAGGAGGCCAGGGTTCAATCTTTCAAACCAAGGAGTGGCTAGACCACCTACTCAAGTGGTCTCCTTTGAGATTAAGTCGGCCCTCTTAAACATGCTTCAACAGAATGTCTAATTTTATGGACTTGAAAATGAAGACACGAATGTTAACATCGTGAGTTTTCTTGAGATCTGTGATACTTTCTGGTATCACCAAATTTCAAAAGATGCAGTGAGAGTTAGGTTGTTTCCCTTCACATTTAGGAATAGAGCAAAGGATTGGTATCATTTACTGAGCCCCGCTAACATTACAATATGGTACCAGCTAGTGCATGCCTTCCTAGATAAATACGTCCCACTAATAAAGATCACTAAAATTATTAAAGAAATTACAAACTTCCAACAAGGTGACAGGGAGTCTATTTATGAAGCATGAGAGCAATTTACCCAAAAAGTTCTTGCTATAGACATTTTACAATGGAGTGAATCCACATACTAGAGGCACCATTGATGCAGCATCAGGAGGATCGTTAATGAGAAAGACGATCGATGAAGCAGAGGAATTAATAGAGGAGATGACCAGCAATAGCTGTTTATGGGCTAGTGAGCGTAGTAGGCAACCTACTAACTTTAGGGAGCAGAAGGGAGTTGTCGTTGTCGATCAGATGATGAAAATGCAAGCTAAGATTGACAACTTGATGCGACAACTCAATAATATGAAGGCATCATCCTTAGCTACGGTAAAGGCCGCATAATTGAAATACGAGCTATGCGGCCAATTGGATCACGATATGGTGGACTGCTATCTGATGAGAGATGATAACCCGGAGTAAGTTAATTATATGGGGGCCTAATTCGGACATGGAGGGGGTAATAATCCCTACTCTAACTAGGTGGAAGAATCACCCTAACTTCTCCAGGTCGAACAACAGTAATGGAGGGCAGTTCAGGCCTCAAGGGCAATCGAGCTTTCAACAGGATAAAACAAACTTGATGGATTCGAAATTAGACAAAATTTTGGATAAGATAGGAGGAATGGAGGTGTAGGCTTGAGAGTAAATTTGAGCAAGTCACAAATAATCATGCTTCGTCTATCCACAATTTAGAAGTCCAAATGTGGTAACTCGTAGAAGCAATGTTGACTCGGAATGCTAGAGCTCTTCCAAACAATACAGAATTAAACTCGAAGGAGCGTATTATGGTTATAAGCCAGGTGTAGGATGAGGAGCTAGAAGAGGTAGATAAAGGAGAAGGTCAAGTAGTTAAAGACGACCTTCCAATTGAGATTGTGAGCAAATCGATGCCAGTAACTCGACAGATATTCGCGCATCAATTTTTTGCTCAGAAGGAATTATATGCCAGGAGAGAAGTAGAAACGTTACAAGAAATTGAGCCAAACAAAGATGAGGAAGTGACGAAACGAATATAGACTAATATGAAATTACAAGAGTCCGTCACAGGGAAGGGGAAGGAGGGAATACTAGAAGACAACCCAATATAGTGAAGAAGGATGATCCAGGGGACTTTTTCATCCCTTGCAGTATCAACAAGATCATCATATATAGGGCATTCACAGACTTAGGCGTGAGCATAAATGCGATTCCCTACCCTCTCAGTCTTAAATTGGGGTTACAAGAGTTAGTGCCCACAAAGTTTTTGATTTAGACGACCTATAGGGCTTCACTTAGACCAATGGGAATCATCCAAAATGTGTCGGTCAAAGTCGATAATTTTATCTTTCCCAAAGATTTCTATATTTTGGATATCAATGAAGATGAAGATACTCCGATGATTCTTGGATGACCGTTCTTAGCCACCATGTGCTCAATTATTAGTGTGGATGGGGTTGAAATAACTTTACGAGTAAGGAAGGAGCAATTGACCTTTTAGGTGATTGTTAGAGAGTATAGAGTTCCTTCAACTCTAGTGGATCGGAACAAACCTAAACCTCGAGAAGAATGGGAAGACATTGAGGATTCTGCAAATGCTTTCTGAAAGAAGCACTCGCGAAAGAGAAAGCGAGTTAAGGAACTTTTCAAGGAAGGTGGTAGCTGCAATATGGTAGCAAATATTCAGACTTTGAGATTAATAACGATGCTACCATTAAATTAGTCATTCCAACCACCATGAGCTTTAAAGGAGCGTCGAGCTACTGACGTTAAAAGAAACGCTATATGGGAGGCAATCTATGGAAAAATTAGTTTATTGTTTAATTTTGTTAGATTAGTTTAATTTTATAGTTAGGTTCATTCTTATTTTGGCTCAATAAAAGTAAAAAGAGGAATCAAATTTTGGAATCATGGGGAAGAGTACGTAAGCATATTAAGAGAAGTGAAAAAGAAATATGAACTAAGAGAGAAAAATAATTGGAAGAAGAAGGACTTAGTGTCAGGATACAGGTACTGGCCACGACCGTGATCTGTCAGGTCATGATCGTAACCTGCGATTGAGATTTCCTTCGGTGGTACGCCGTATGCCATGATTGTTGCATAGATCGTGGCTTGATATTATGTACAAAAAGGGGAGGAGGCAAATTTTAATTGACACGTTTACCATTTTACCCTTTTTACCACCTATTTATTCAATTCTTACTTACTTTCACCTTCACTTTCATTTTTAGTTTATCTCTCTATAACTCTAACTTTCAAACGTTCTAATATCTCTCTAGAAATTTTCAACAGCTAACTTTCCAAACTCAAACCAATTATGCCTCGTATTAAGCAAACTGCCCGATGGGAGCCTTACGGAGCACAACAAGTCTTAGAATGGGGAGAAGAAACCGAGCAGTGGACTTTGGAGCTCCTTTTCCTATCTACACCGATGAGGAAGGTATTCGTTTCCATTCCCTTCATTTTAGGCAAATTGTTGTGCCTAAATATTTTGATTTTGATACATTGGATAGGATAGAAGTGCATGAGCAAGTAGAGAACTTAGTAGAGAGGATCCAGTGGGGTCAATTCATTAGATTCCAATTCCCCGTTTATGAAGAGCTTACCCTAGCATTTTTCATGTCCTTGACCTTTGACCCCAAAAACATTAAGGAATTATGGTTTGGGGACGAGCGTATGAATTAACAATAGAGACCATGTTTGACATATGTGGATTCCCCGAATCCACCATTGTTGACCATCATGATGACTTCCATGCCTCCCAATACTGGCACGAGCTTACTGGCATTGAGCGCTTTTATGTTAAAAATGCCCACAATAATATTATCCCATCCCATAAACATTTGATGCTGCATAAATTTATGTGTCAGCTGGTCTTTGACAAATTAGAGACCAGCAAGTATTCCACCAAGTAACTATTCATACTGTGGTGCATGGACCATAGTATTCCATGGATTAATTGTCATGAAAACTGAATTGGTGTGTATTAGAATTAATTTCACCTTTTTTGAGACATTTTGGAAATTTATTGAGAATTTGGAGTATTTTTAGACTAGGAAAAATATAGAAATAAAAGAAAAATAGATATGTGACAATTGGACAAATTAATGTGTGACATGTGGACCAATAGCTAAGTGACATTTGGTGGCTTCACATGATGACAAATGTAAGACATGTATGAGAGATATATGGCATTGCATAATGGAGCTACCTAGTCATTTAGGAAATATGTTTCTACAACTCCTTTCTTTGGCTTCACTAAAATTCTCCATCACCAATTGCTTATCTATCACTGAATCCTAGCTTGTTCATATGTCTTTGGTGTTTGCTTAATACACATTGCAAAGTCTTCAACTATTTGAGGTTTTCGATTGTTGCTGAAATCACTTATTAGCTTTTCCCCTCATTTCTAGAATTTTACTAAAGAGAGTGAAGATTAAGACAAGTAAGTTATGCTTTGAGTTTTATGTAGTGTAAATGACTTTTTATGATGTTTTCATGTTTGAAAATGGATGCATGTGTGAATGGTGTAGCAAGATGAATGGATGCATGCGTGAGTGGTGTAGGAAGAAGCAATTTTTGAGATATAAGTAAAGTGATGAAAGAGTTAAATCAGTAAAAAATGTGCAGAAAGTGATGAAGATTAGTGAAGTGCAGTAAATGTGATATGTCAAAGTATGATTTAGGTTCTATTTTTATGTTGTGATTATTCATCAACTTGTGAATTGTGTATAGAGATTACTGAACTAAAAATTGAGGTATAAATGAAACATCAACATGAAAGGATAGAGGAATGATAGAGAAGTAATAGAACATTGACAATGAATTGTGCTGGAGTATGTTATATGCAGTGTTTCACTGAACATACATTGACAATGAATTGTGCTGGAGTATGTTTTATACGGTGTTTTACCGAACATACATCTATATTTTAGCCATAACTTGATCTATGAATCTACATATTAGATGAAGTTTGATTTTGAGTAAACCAAAGACATATGGCTACATTTTACATGAAGGAATTGAATTTGAAATCTGTCCTTAAGAGTCTTGAAATTTGGCTTGAAGTTGAGAGTTGTGTTCTATCAAGGTATGAGAAACAATATGGAGTTTTTTTTATTATAACTTGCATGATAATGAACCAAAATGTATGAATTTGATGTCATTATAAACTTAAGACATAGAGGAACATTTTATTAGAAGAAAGTGTTGTCAAAAAACTTCTATTTCTAAATCAAAAATGGCAAGAAAGAAGGAATAAAACATAGCAAGTCGCGATCTTGTATCTGCACGATAGCGACTCTGCTGAAGAATGATGGAAGTTGTGATCATGCATCCACACGATTGCGACTTTGCAGAGAAGAAGAAAAGTCATGATTGTGCACAGGCATGATTGCGACTTGAGGTTTTAACAAAGGGTGATTTTTTGGATGTTTTTCATCCTAATTCAAGTAAGGGTGTTACCATATGAGACATGTAGGTTTAAATGTGCTCTTAAATGAATTTAGTTGATGTTGAATGAAGGGATTAAAGTGAATAAAAGGGAATTAAGGATTAAAAGAATGTTTTGAAGGTGTTGTAAATTGTTTATGAAGAGTATTAAAGAAACATACCTGAGAAATTGTCATTGAACATGCATGAAACATGATACATTCATAAATGTATTTACGACTGATTATTCTTATGAAAATGCACATGAGTTACATATAAATGTGTATGATTGCTTATAGAAGAACATGTTGAGCGACTGCTTTTAGACATTGCTGAGACTTCAAGGTAATAAGCTTAAGCGAGCATTTGTGAGTCAACCTAGATGATCTTCCTAGGATTGATTGATTGATTATGTTTAACTTCCAATTATTGATTGATTAATTCTATTCGTCGTTTTTACATTTTTCTGTATACATTTAACGCAGAATTAAACTGTATGGAGATGATGACCTATGTTTATTCTATAATAGGATGATTCCTTTTTCTTGAGAATTAATGTAGCTATTTTGGTCAACTATGCATGATTGAGTTTGATGTAGTTTCTGAGCTGAATGGGTGTAATAACATGATCAAACTTTGCATTATTTTAATATTATACGAAGGATCAAGAGGAGAAGTTTAATATGGAATTAGAAACTGTAGATGCTTAGGTTATGAATTGGAAATATATTAACTTAAATGGTAATTAGTAGTCAAGTTTTCATAATTAATTTAGACAATAACTTGTCGAATGCGAAAGCTATATTTAATCTTTTATTTGAGTTGATCTTAGAATCTGATTATTAATTTTAGTAATTCAATTAACTAATCATTTCCCTTAATTATGCATAGGAGACTAATTAGTGAAATTAATTCTCAAGAGTTTTCCACTTCCAATTCTACTAGTTTTTGTTTCCAGTTGATTCAGTTTAATTGCGTGATTTTTCTTTTAAGCCTTTACTCAACAATTGGGATATAATGTTTAGGATTTCATCTGCATCTGTTTTTATTTTTTTAAGATTAATCTAAGTTAACCAATTTCATCTCTGTGGGAGATGACCTCGGGTAATCATTACAACTATCTCGTATATTTACGAGTAGGATGGCCTAGGTAATTTTTAGAACTTATTGGGCATGACACTAGCCGAAAGGGTTTTTCTTTCATTTCTCTTCGCTCTTCAACAGTGATAGAGGCAATGGTGACAATGGCTGATGGTTAGAGCATGAAGAAAGAGATGGAAGGTTAACTTCCCGGTACTGGTTTAACAGTGATATCGATGCTAAGTCACGGTTAAGCTATTTCATCTTGTTAACATTGTTAATCTCTTTTTCGATTGTTATGTTGTTTATGTTGATTAAATCAAATTTTTATATGGATGATCTTAATACATTATTTGGACAGTTCTATTATGAACCTATTGCTATAATGTTGAATGTAATCTGTAATTGTTACATTTGATGTTTGTTAGTAGCATCAATTGGTCTTAAATTGTTGGGAACAACATAATTTAGGTTAGATAACCCGAACGTGTGAGCTTATTTCCTATATTGATCATTTTTCACTTCGTAATGTGGTTGCCAAATTGAATCTAGAGATCGTATCCTAGGTTATTTGATAGATAGGTTTAATTAACGATTATATCTTAATTAAACATAACCTAAGGGAAAAACGGGATTAACAGAGTGTATTGTTAGTCTTAGATCAATAGTTCGAAGAGAGTTGTGAAGAAGTTAGGATGATGGGATATTTTTAATCGTGTTTAGGTCGAGATTAACCCTAAAATCGGACCTTACTTATATTCGACACTTTAATCATTTTCAGTTGCTTGTTTTAATTTGTTCTCGATATTTTACTTTTGCTTTATTTTCTAAATTGCTTAATATCCCTAAAACCCCTTTTTTATTTTTGTTGCATCAATTAATTTCGTTACGAAAATTAACCGAATATTCCTTGTGAATTCAATCCTGACTCATCACAACTACAAATTTTAGTGTGCAGAGTCAAGTAAATTTTATAGTGCACTCAACATGCACTGTTAGCCTCCAAATGGGTGGAAGCTAAAGCCACCAAAACTAATGACACTAAAGTTATTGTCGATTTTGTCATGTCTAATATCCTTCCTAGGTTTAGGATGGCAAAAGCCATCATAAGCAATAGGGAAACACATTTCTGCAATAGGGTGATTGAAACATTGTTTGAGGAGTACCATATCATAAATAAAGTTTCTACCTCCTATCATCCTCAAACCAGTGGCCAAGCTGAGGTATCCAATAGAGAAATCAAGTTGATTATGGAGAAAATAGTTTAGCCTAATAGTAAGAATTGGAGTATGAAGCTAAAAGATTCATTCTGGGCCTATAGGACGACCTATAAAATTCCAATTGGTATGTGATAGGTGTGCATTAGTCTATGTTTTTCTATGTAATTGGTATGTGTTTTCTTGCATACTTTTTGATTTTTTTATAGTTTAGGATTCATTTGTATAGTTTTGCTTAGTTTGATTTCCATTATTGTTCTTTTGTTTTTGATGTTAATTTAGGGTAAGAATCGACTATTTGTTGTGTAGGAAGGAAGATGGAGCAACTTGGAGATTGAGCTAGAAATCAAGAGGAGAAGAAAAGAGGAG
>JANQAP020587444.1:0-12042 GCA_026874005.2 Erythroxylum coriaceum | reverse complement strand
TTAATTTTTTTTTGTTTAAATTCCCCCCCCCCCCCCCCTCTCCTCTCACACACACCTAAACATGACACTATACTCAATGTCAAACTAATAAGATATTGAAAGCAATTATAAAAGGTGAGGTAAACCAAATTCCCTTTTATCCCTACCTAGTTAATGAGGTAGAATCTAAAAAAGTCCATCACAAAAATCCTTATAAAAGAAATTAAACTAAAAATTAGTAAGAATAAAAAACTAAGAAAATTAAGGAAACTAGGGTTAAAACGTTGGGTTGCTTTTAAACAAGTGTTTCTTTATGAGTCTTTTAGCTAAACTTCCATTTAAGTTCGTTACTCATCCATTATCTCCATTTAGATGAGCATATTTCTCTTTTTATATAGAACACCAAAACAAGGAAAATTTACTAGGATATATCTCAAGATCTCTTAAATTTGCATAATGCCAATGAGGAGGTAAATTCCTCAACTCAAGATCAGGAAATTCTTTGGTGGAAGGTAAAAGTTTAGGTTATCCTTCTAACCTAAAAACATCATTATTAACGTAAATATCCTTTTCTTTTCTTTAAGTCTTAAAGCTTTATAAGTTTTCACAAAATCATTGTAATTAACTATATAAACTTCATACATACTACGGTCTACGATGTCTATCCTAAAACATCCATCATCTAGGCTATTAAGTCTCTTCAAGGTTCTATATATATGGTACTAAACTTCTTCTATAATCACCTTAAGTGTAAGCTTTCCCTTAGCCTCATCAACGATAACATCTGCAATAGCCAACAAGGGTCTTTATCAGATAATAGGGACTCTAGTGTTACACTTTATGTTTATTTCTAGAAAATTAATAAGAAAGATAAAATTTTCTACTTTTATAAGAAGGTCTTCTACAACCCTAATTGGATGCTTGATAAAATGATTCTTCCACTAGAATGACACGTTTGTCAGCTTGATCTCCCTTATTCCTAACTTCCTCAAAATGGACAAAGACTACGATTAACACCTATGGATAAATTAGATAATTTATTATGCAAGATTACATTGCACTCCTTGGTTAAACATATTATAGCATGTTCCTTTAATTTTTTATTTGAGATGATCTCCTTTAAAAACTTCACATAAGACAACATCTATTATAATACTTTGGAAAGGGTATATTAATGGGCAGTTTTTTAAAGACTTCCAAAAATTTCTTCAAATTTTCTTCATTCATCTTCTTCCTCACCTTTTGAGAAATGGAATTGGAGATATTTAAGGTTGATAGACGATTTAGATGATTGCTTAAAGCCAATGCCAATTAAAGATGAAGCCCACACTAATGTTCTTCTATCCGAATTTGCCTTCAAATCTAGACTAACACAAGTGTCAGATAAAGATGAAACCAGTGCTAGTTTTCTTATATTTCCTCTATTCGTTCCCTTTTTTCTTAGGTTTTCCTATCCTTCTCACATCCTCTTCTCTGTGAAAATTATAATCAAATATTATTTCAATCCTAAGTGTGATGCCTAACACTTAATCTTTACAGTTCACCTCAGTGTTTATAAGAACTCATAAGCTTTTTCATATCTCTTTCATTCACCACCTTAATTAGTTAATCCATTTGTATCTCCAAGTTATGGACTAATGCACTAGTTTTCTACATCATTTTAGCCAACTTTGTGTTAAAGTCCTGGATGCACACACTTTGCAACTGTATCACTTTGCTAATTCATGTATCTATTAAAGATATGCATCACTTAAACATTTCCTCCATCCTATTATCCTGCGATGGTAGCTATTGTTAAAGTTAAGGTCATTGATGAAACCCAAAAAATCCCATAGGTTTGGCTAATCTAATGCCCTGCTTCTTCTATGAGAAATTTAAGTGATTGCTCCATATCAAATTATAAATATTCGAGAAAGGCTCATCCCTCATAGTTTACTGTCCTTAATAGGCAGCTACGTAATTTTCTTCCTCATTATAACTTGAGATTAGTTCAACATTCATGCATACATGGGAAGGATGCTTATACATGCCATACTAGTAATAAGCATTTCCCAGGTCTTAGTTCATAAGCATCTTTATTTAGTTCGAGAAATTAGCCACTTATGAGGTCAAGTTTAAAAATGCTTGAACCTCTTAAAAGGAAGTTTTTAGTTTCCCCCTTACAATCTTAGTTAATGAATTTTAACCAAAATCTCGATATTCTTCTTAAACTTCTCAATTGTTTTTGTATAGATGGTCCCTTACATAGTAATGTAACCAAAGTATCACATATTAGTAAAAGGTTATCATAGAAAATTTGAATCATTGGTTGCAATAAATACTGATGATATGGGCACCAACTAAGCAAAGCTCTATTAATTCCTAGGCTTTATAGAATGCCTTTTATTTTCTCTACATAAAGATTTAAGTCTGCCTCCTCAACTCAGTAGTCTTTTGCAAAAGGAAAAATCTCAGTATAAAGGCATCATAGACTTAG
Organism: Erythroxylum coriaceum; assembly: GCA_026874005.2. Classification (NCBI taxonomy): domain Eukaryota; kingdom Viridiplantae; phylum Streptophyta; class Magnoliopsida; order Malpighiales; family Erythroxylaceae; genus Erythroxylum; species Erythroxylum coriaceum. The sequence continues at coordinate 9,587 of JANQAP020587444.1, read as the reverse complement.
TTCCATTCCTTAAAATAGTCCATCTCAATTGAAATCAACTATGTCCTTAATTGATTTTTCATATAGTAAGGAAAACACCTCACCCAATGCTCATCTTCTCTAAGGCTAATAAGAGGAAGTATTTGGATCACCAAATAGAACTCTTTTATAAATATGGTGTCTTCATCAGTAATCCACCAAAGGTCAAGAGTAAGTAGAGATTTACTTGTTTTAGATTATAGCTCCTCATCTTTTGAGTTGATATAATATGTAAGGGACTTACACTAATCACAGGCATCTGGATGTTCCCTATATGTATCATCTGTGGCTATTGCTACTCCTTAACAACATCTATATTATCTTGATATGCAGCCATCTCTTCTCTCCTTTTCTCATTATTCTATCTATAGGTTCGTTGGTTTTAGGTCAAATTGAAGTTGATCATTTAGATTGTCACTCATGAATTTCCCATCTCTCATTAACTATCTGAAACAAACAAGAGAAAGAAAATTTAAAAAATAAAAATAAAAATAAAACCAAACTAAAATAAAAAATAGTAATAGAATAATTCCTCGACAATAATACCAAAAACTTGATCATACTAATATGCAAATGTACAAACTTAAATATAACAATTAACTAAAATTGAAGCAATTTTAGCTCATAAATTATATCATTATATTTATTAATCATTGTTAAGAAAATAAACTAAATAAAGTAAGTGATTATAAAAGATAACAAAATCACTGAACTAACAAAGCAATGTAAATAAACTAATGAAAGTAAGTCAATAAAGCAATTGTTATGGCTTTGGGTTTCATTTATATGACATTTCAATTATCAAATAAGATTCATTATCTAAGTTTAAATAACAATTAACCTAAATTATCTATGTCTTCTTTGGTAAACACATAGATATATCAAATTAGGTAATTACTGCCATTCAGAGTACAATTTAACCTAATCAAATTTATTAAACATAGCAAATCCATTTAGTTATCACAATAGTCTAGGATACCTACGTTCTTTAGTGCTAAAGTGTTTATTCTCCTAATGTATGGTTTTTAATTTACCTTTCGATCACTCATCTCTAAGATTAAATCCATGATAATTAGGCATAAACTTAACAACTAGAATAAGAATAAATTTAACCAATAAATAACCAAATCATACGTTAAAAATTGAAATCTCCATTAATAGTTACATTCCTAATCCTAACATAAATGAAAGAGTTTAAGGGAAAAAAAGAGAAAAGTTATCACTGGTCTCTCCGATCTTACTACAAATCCTCCTTTAATACCAAGACTAAAATTATGAAAAAATAGATAAGGTGGCCGTCAAAACCTTTCAAAAGTGCACTAAGTTAAACCTAAGACAAATGTTTATAGTTAGGGTTACAAAAATAGTCCATGCTACTTGAACTTGAGAAATAACACTTCCTCATAATTTTTACTTGATAAATGACACTGGACCAACATCCACATGAGTGTTGAATCTGTTCTGAAACTTTTATCCCTTATAAAGTAGAGTGTAACTAGATCCTGACACCAAGTTGTGAATAATGTCGGTCTTGTTCTATAACTTTCTTATATAAAACCATGATGAATCTAACTCCAGTCACATTCATCATTTTAAATCCCATCTTATTTTACTTCTCAACCTCTTTAAACCTCATAAAAGATATACAATTTCCTTCTTGGTAATTCTGACACCTATTATGCCTTTTTCAACAAACTTCTCCACCTTTTGACATCTTTAAGATATAATTGACATATAATATCTTCTACAAAGTTTTCTTTTCATCTTCTTATCTTCTAATGAGTAATATTTCTTCGATTGAATGACTATGGATAAAGTTGTATTAAATTTTGTGTCAATATCTAAAATCCACCGCCTACAAGATACTAAACTAAACATAAGAAAACATTATAGAATCTATATAAAAACCCTAAATAATATGTAAATATAGACCTATCACTCTCACTATCCTATTTTCCACTCATAATTCTCTCTCTCTCTCTCTCTCTCACTCACTCACACACACACACAACACACACACACACACTCAAACTATCAACCTCACTCTATTTCTTTTCTCCTTTATTCATTTTTTCTCTTTTTAACTTTAATTGGTCCCTATAGACTTATTTAGATGTTAAAGGTATAAGGACAATAGGTTTATCATCCTTTATAAATGCATAACTAATTCATCTTATATCACCCCCTGATCATATTGCCATACTCTTCTAACAATATGTAACTAACATAAATACCATATCATATAAGACTTCATCCTTATACCTTATACCTTATACCTCCTAATAGAGAAAGACACGAAGACCTATTTATTACCTTAATCGCCTCATATTCATTAAATTACTATAGTTTTATGATTTCAAATGCTTTATAATGGACAATTTTAACTTTTCCATAAGGGTAATACTTGTTTTGTTAGTACAATTACGTCCATTAATAATCAAATAACATACCTTATTGTGATATCTAGTATAGTAAATGCCCTGCCTCTACTGCTTTAACTCATCCTCTTTTATTTAAAAAGTTAAGACTCTTTTAATAACAAATACCTTTTCCTTAATAGCATATTAACGTCCTTATCACTAAAATCCTCCTTTTTTTTTGAATCACTGTCACTCACTATCTCTCTTTCATCCCTTATACATATAATCATCTTGTTATGCATTGTAAGGTGATGTGTCATGCCCACAAATAACAAAGACACTTATTATCTTTATTTAGAGAGGGTAAGGAGTTAATTTTACCTTTTTCTTCATTCTATACCTCCTTTTAAGACTTAGATGGCTCCATTTTTTACTTTAAAAGGTTTCTTATCATTTTTCTAATCAAATCTTTAAGAAGTACCTGTACCGGCTAGGGTACTTTAATAGTCCTTTATATTTGAGTTGCCTTTTCATTTTCATTTTTATATGCATAATCATTGCCAACTCCCTATAGTTTTTTAACTCCACTATAATATTTATCTCCCTTACATTGCATTAGATCATGACTACTTACATATTTTTATGATAGTCTTCCACATTCTTTGATCCTTGTATAAAACCTTATAGCCTCTATTATAAATCTATGTAATAATGATTTGGTTCAAATCTTCTCCTCATAAGAGGTTTTAATTTATCCCAAATAACTATAGGTTGCTTAGAATTTCTTCCCCTATTATTAGCCAACTTATCATAGCAAATAATGGCATAATCAGTAAACTCCATTATTTTCAGCTTTACCTTATTCTCCTCAAAATAATTATAGCAACCAAAGATAAATTCTACCTTTATCTCCCACTCCAAATAAACTTCAAGATCATTCCTACCCTTAAATGAAGGTATTGTCATATTAGTAATGCTAAGATTTCTATCCACTCTTTCTCGAATTTTAGGCTCCTTTACTCTCAATCATACCTAACTCCTCTTTGAGTCCTAATTTTACCTCTTTTAACATTAAAGGTTAGAATAATGTCATTAATACCAACATCATCAATACTAAGTTCGACATCCTCCTTATTTTCCTCCGTTAAAGCCATTGGATTATACCTAGTTATTATAAACTCATGGTTGTCATTTTCCTTAAAATTCAACAATGTGATGTGATTGCTTCTACTATATATCCCTCAACTTAACAAACAACACATTCATCCTCTCAAATTATTTTTTTATGGTTTGCATAATATAAAAATTTTTCCTTTCCCTCTTCATTGTTAAAACATCTTAAGAAGATATATTTGGTAAGAAAAGAAAACTTTCTTTCACACTCTCTTACATGTACACTCTCAAAGATGACAAACTGTTACTATTTCACTCTTTCTATATGGCTTTTCTCGATGCTAATCTCACGCTCTCTCACCTTTTCCACTCTTTTTTTCTTTTACAAATTATTTAAAGAACTAAACAAACTCACACAATAATTCAACCTTATAAAGTCTAAAAGTCTATGAACTATTAGTCAAGAAGAAAAAAATAAATCATATGAACTATTAAATAAGAAAGGACTAGCAAGAATTTCAAATTGTATTTGGGAATAATTTCTTGAGGCCATAGTTCTGGCCCACTTTCTTTTTCTCGTTTGTTTGATAAAAAATAATACAAACAATAGGTCTTAGAACAATCTTAATATGAAAGGTACAAAATAAGAATTTGAACAGGAGAATCTCTAACACAATAAGAGATATAGACAAACCTTAAAAATAAAATGATGATGAAATTTGATTTTTGATTAAAACTTTAGAAACAAGAATACAATGTAATAGAACATGATCTTTTTTACTAAAAAAAGGAACATTATCTTTTTTATTAAAAAAATTAATAAAATAGAATTTAAATGATATAGAAATAAAGACTTAAGGATAACCACACTTGTATTATAGTGAGATAAAAGCTTCTTGAGTATCTATAGGGGTGAGGCATTGAAGAAAACACTCTACAACCTGAACCATGTTCCTGGTAAGTTAATCCTTAAAACTCTTTTAAATTGTGCATACATAGGAAACCTAGTTTAAACTATTTGATATTTTAGGATTGTCCAACTATCCTAAAGATACCGGAGGAAAAGTTGGATCCAAAGATAAGTTATAAGTTCTTAATAAACTATCCTAAAGAATCGAAAGGTTACATTTTTACTATCCTAATCATAACACCAAAATTGTAAAGGCATTTATCACAAAGTTTTTAGAGAATGATGTAGGGGATGTGTCATTAAGATTTGAAGCAACTAATCACATCAGTCTTAACGAATGACTCATTTAGGATCATTACGGCTCCAACATCTCATTTCGATTTTAACCTTTACCAAATGGATATCGAACAACCTACTTGAATGATAATCTAATAGATGTGGCGTATATACAATAATCTAATGGTTTTGAGGTGAAGGAAAATGAGCATCAAATTTTCATATTAAGGAAATGATTCAAATATTGTAGTAGATGTAATAGTAGTGGTACATAAATTCCATGAGGTTATCATTGCTTTTAATTTTTAGGAGAACAAACTTGATTCTTGTATGTACTCCAAATTTAGTAAAAGCAAGCTTGTGTTTTTAATCCTATATGTGGATGACATTTTGTTTATTAAAACTGAATTAAGCATGTAGCAAAATTTGAAAAAAGATGTTCTTAAAGAACCTTGATATGAAAAATCTTAGAGGCATTGTTTGTCCTTAAAGTAAAGATCCATGTAGACTAATCCAACAAAGTTTTAGGCCTAGCTTAAAAGGCTTATGTTGACAAAGTGCTAAAGAGGTTCAATATGTAGGATTGTAAGATTGATATATCATCTATAGTCATATGTGATAAATTAAGTAAAAAAACAATGTCCTTATAATAAGGTGGAGAAAATGAAGATGAGTTCTTTTTTTTACAGTATTGCATTTAGGAGTATGATGTACTTAAATTTATGTACTAGACCTAACATTGACTTTGAATATAGTGTTCTTAATAGGTATTTGTCAAGTTATATTCATGAGCACTAGGTTATAATATAGTAAGTGTTGTGTTATATGCATATGACCATAAATTATATATTAGTTTATATGTGCATTAGCAATCTAGAGATTACTGGATATCTTGATACTGACCTTGTAGGTTTCTAATGATAAAAAGGTTACTACCAAGTTATATTGTCATATTAGTTAAAGGATCTGTCTCATAGAAGAGTTCTAAGAATTTTGTTGTGATGACTTCATAACTTGTTTTAAAACATGAGTGCATGACAAGTGGTTGAAGAATTTCATAGGAGAGTATTGATTCAGTTCCTAGGCCTATCAAAATTAACTTTGATAACTCATCTAGTATACTCTTATTCAAGAATACAAAAAACATTAGTAGTGCCAAATGTGTTAAATACTTTAATCTTTAAGGATGAAATGATGATAATAATGTAATTCATGAATATATTATCAACATAGACACTATAGAATATAATTTAATTGGTGAGATGTTTATGTTTGTGATTATATAAAGTTGTCTACTGACTATAACATATTAACAATCATGATCTAATATGGATGACACATTAAATTAAGTTCTTTATATTGAGATAATTTTTAAAACCGCATGTAAACTTATTAAATTTATTATTCAGTTCAATCAAGTTATTTTTAAAATATTTTTTATAAAAATAGTAAATCTTAATTAGTTTTACCCAAGTGGAAGAATATTAGAGTTTTTTTAGGTAAGTTACAATTAATTATCCTTTCGTTTTAAAATTAAGTCAAATAAAAATTTGTAGATTCATATTTATATTTGTAATCCTAAGTTGAATTTGATTTTTTCAACAAACTTATTAAGTATGGTATAATTAGTATCTAGAACTATTAAGTTGCTAATGAAAGGAGTTGATACTTTAACTAATTAATTGACATACCTCTTATCAACTTCTAACTCTATATAAGTAATATTTTAAGGAATCAAATTTACATCTTCTATAATCTAACTTAAAACAATGAGAGATTATCTAACTTAATTTTAAAATTTTACAATAAATAATAAGTATCAACCATGTTTTTTTAATTAAATATGTTTAATATTCTTTTATTATTCATATATCAATTAATTAAAATGTGTAAAATTTTAAATGATCCAATCACTTTCGTTTCAACATAAGAAAATTTTACATGTAGCGCCAGCAATTTCAACTAAGATAGCCATAAGAAGGCCTTATATACTGTAGGAAACAATGAATAGAAGTAATAATTCTTATAATTTGGACCAAGTTTGCAAATGAAAAAACCTCTTTAGAACCTTGTAAAAGCTATTGGAATTTTAGAAGCAACAATCAGAAATCCTACAATTAACTAAAAGAGTATACAGTTAACAAGCCAACAATACGATGCCAATAAAAGGGCTAAGAGTATAAATCCTTACTGTGAAATATTTAGCTTCTAAAGACTAAACATCCAAGGGATGTTGAAACTTAAGGGATAGAAGAGGTTGAAGGCTTTTGTTATGTTTTTTTCTAAAAAAGATTCATTTTTGTATACACTATCGAGATTGTAACTAAAGCATAATTCTAACCTAGCTAAGTCAATGTAATCAATACAACTATAATCATAGGACTGTTATAGTATAAGATTGATCTTTAATATGCCCCTACAAATGTAATGGTCCAAAAAGGACACTCAACTTGGAACGATAAATAAGGAACTATTATCAAGTAAGAGGTTTAGTTAGAGAATTAACTAATTGGTTTGTAGTATGAATATGAGATATGTGAAGCTATTTATGAGACACTTGGTAATAAACAAAGTGGAAATCAATGGAAATATTCTTCATAGGTGAATGAAAGATAGGATTGGAACGTAAGTAATTAGTTTCAATATTGTCAAAATAAATTATGTGAGGTACCGAAATTGAGATGGCAAGTTCTTTCATACGGTTAGTCTACTAATTGACTTCAACAGTAGTGGCTACAATGGCAATGATATTTAACTTTAGTAAACTAGTGAGCTATGGTGGATTGTTTCTTATGACTCCAGGTATTTGGGTTAGGGCTAAGAAAGACAACATAGGTAAACTTAAAGTGATGTGTATGTACATCATCATCCTAATTAGCATTAACAAAGGCATGAAGAGTATGGGATGAATGAACAGAGAGGAATATACCATAATGAGGTATGCCTTTAAAATAATGAAGAATTCTTTTCACGGCAAGTCAATATGTAGAAGTTGGTTGTGTATAAATTAAGCTAGTTTATTATAGCTAATATCAGGTCTTGTAAGTGAGAGATATTGAAGGGATCTAAGTACTTATTAATACTTATCTCAATCATACTTAGGAGATCCATCATCAAGTTTAAGGAGAAGGTGGAGTGATAACCTTTTTGACTTCATACATTTTGGTGTGTTTGGAAAAGTCGATGATCTATTATTATTGAGATAGAAATATCCCTTTGGAAGATCTATTGATTTCAACACCTAAGAAATAGTTGAGTTGGCCTAAGTCTTTAAGAGAGAATCGACTAGAGAGGTAAGTAGTAAACTCCTATATTTTGTATGGTTAACTGCCCATAAATATAATATCATCTATATACACAAGTAAATAAATAGTACATGTTCCCATATTATAGATGAAGAGAGAAAAGTCATTCTTAAAGTTGGTGAAACCATAAGCAACGAGAAAGGAACAAAGTTTATTATACCATGCCCTTAGAGGTTGATGAAGATAATAGATTATTTTGTTCAATTTATAAACATGATTCGGATATCAAGAGTTAACCTTGGAATTACTAGTTAAAAACATAATTAGAACGATTACCTTGTAGAAAGGAATTATTAACATCTAATTGATTGAAAATCAAGCGACTTACTGCGATAGTAAGTATAAGATGAATAGTAACAGATTTAATGACTAGACTAAAGGTTTCAGTGTAGTCAATTGCAAGGCATTGATGAAACCCTTTTAGCTACAATGTGAGCTTTATAGCAAACAATGGAGCCATTAGAACTCCTCTTAATTTTGTACACCATTTTACATCTAATATTGTTTTATATAGGAAAGGGAGGGATAAAGGTCCATGTGTTATTTTTTTAGAGATAAAAATTCTTCTCTTATAGCATCGTATCAATAAGAAAGCTTTTGAGCTTGGGTAAATAAGGTGTGTTCCATTTCTTGGATAAATGTTAAAGGGCTCATGTATAGGAAAAATATTTTTTAGTTTTTTAGATGTTATTTTTGGAATGGATAACCATACATGAGGATTGAGCATGTGGTTGTTTATGATGTATATCAAAAGTAGTGTTTTTGTAGTTCGATCTAGATCACAAGTAGTTATGTTATTAAGTAAAGTGGATAAGATTATAACTCTAGGCAGAGAAGTTAAACTACTAATCTATGCTATAGTATTTTAAGGAGCAACAATTTGTGAAAATGGAGTTAGGACAATTTGTGAAGTGATACTTAAGTTTGAAATAGGAAAGTTGTAATGAGGTACATAATGAGGTAAGATGGCATGGTCAAGATAATTATAGTAAGAGTTTTGACTTGTTCAAGATTTTTATTTATGAACTCTAAAAGATATTTAAAGAAGGTGGAAATGGAGAAATTTAGATTTGAAAAGGACTTAGTTTGGAATGGAAAAATGTCTTTAAAGAAAACATATCTATAGATAAAAATGTGCTTTGAGGTAGTGTTACAGCAAATGAAGGAGTGATGTGATAGGGAGAAGCCTAGATATACACATAAATGAGATCATAGTTCAAATTTATGAGTGTTATAAGGTCGGATCCATGAATAACAAAGACAACCAAAAACTATAATTATCATATATTTTGGATCACTTCCAAAGAGTTTATGATATAAAGTATCATGACTGAGGATAGGAGTTGGAATTTTGATGATGATATATATAACACTTTGAAATGTATAAGATCAAAAACAAAAAAGTAGATAGGCATTGTGTTGGGCCCCGAATTTTTTTATCTTAGTAAGCATGATTTGAATCAATTTTGTAGTATTGTTAGATAAATCATTTTAATTGGAGTTAATTATTATGTCAAGTTTAGGAGGATTAATTCATGGATTGATGGAATTAAAGTGTTGATGTTGTAAGGTGCATAAGGGTATTTTTGGAAGATGACTTAAGGT
>JANQAP020587022.1:0-14152 GCA_026874005.2 Erythroxylum coriaceum | reverse complement strand
GTATTGTGGCTTGTAAGGTTATTAAAGCTTTGTAAAACCAATATTTGTTTGAGGATGAATGAAATATATGTATGTTTTGCGTATGAGTATGATCACTGTTAAGTTTCACATTGCATGTGTTAATCAAATGAATTTGAGGCTTTGAGAAGCAGTTGATGTTTATGTTTGTGTATTCTGACCTTGGATTCGAAAGAATGAGAGTGGTTGAGAAGATTTAAGTCTGTATTAAGTAAGGCAGACGTAAAGGAAAAGTATAGAGGAAGAGTATCGTCTGTGATGACGTCATACATAGACACAAAGGAAAAATATAGAGGAAGAGTATAGTCTGTGATGACGTCACACACAGACATAAAGGAAGACAGACGCACGAAACATAGACGCAAGGAACACAGACGACACATCATAACACAGACGCAAGGAATCGTCTGTGATGACACGTCATAAGGCAGACGATAGAAAGACAGATGATAGAAAGGCAGACGATAGAAAGGCAGACGATAGAAAGACAGACGATAGAAAGGCGGACCATAAGTAAATACAGACGATAGGGGGGTCAACCCAGACGATAAAAGTCAACTATATACGATAGAACCCAGACGATAGAACACAGATCATAAGTAAACACAGGCGATGGGCTAACCATGGACGATGCAAGAAGGAGTTAAGCCAATATGATTGAACAGTCACTTACTTGGAATTAAATCCAGAATTCACTTATTAAGGATCAGGAAACAGTTAAGGATTTAAGCTGTAATACAAATCAAGATGGTGAGAAATGATCAAGATGCAGTTTCAAGTTAAGGTTTGTCCTGGTGAGGGCACTCCACCCTTGTGGGATGCGCGTCCAGATGTCACTTAAGACATCGGCTATGTGTCTCACAAGGGGCGGGGGCCCAACATCTAATCACCTCTAAAGCATTAGAACACTTTTAATTTAACCACCATGGTCATATCCATCCAATAGACTCGATTTTTTGCACTTAAAAACTTATATGTCGAAAATCTCCAAGATTTTGCATCCCGATGAGCTCTAAGTTCATGTAAGGGCATATAACATTTTATATCATTGGCATACGTACCAAAAGGATTCAAATACATTTTTAAACTCATCACAACCATGTATATATTAATATACAGTAGTATCTCCAAGTATAGCACAATACAAAAAGCTCAGAGAGTCCGGTGTTACAATTTCACTATTGAATTTTTAGGAAACTGGGTCAGGATCCGATCCCAGCCATACCGAAATAATTACAAAGATTTTTCGTAAACTTTGATTTATTAAAAACTAAGATCTCTTTAATTCTATAAAATGATTAACATAAATCATAATAAAGCGAAATAATGATTTGCTTTTTATTATGAAGTTTGATCTTTTTCTTATCGTATCCCTCAAATCATTTCTGAAACCAATCTATCTTAACCACTATAGTGACACAAATGTTCAACCTTTAAAGGTATCCATAGAACAGGTTGAGAGAACTCTGTAACACTTACAAAGAAGGCAACAAATGCTAACTCCATAAACTTTAGCTTATTTATAATAAGTTTTGGACATTTTAATAATTTAATTGAAATTAAATTCTAATTTCAATTAAAATTTAATTAAAATGACAAATAATTCTAATTAAACACCAATTATGCCCAAATAGGATGCAATATTTCATATTGCTCTTTATTTATTAAATATCTCATTTTTAATTATAAACTTTCTCAAACTTTACAATCAAGTTCAACTTGATAAAATATCTTTGCTCTCTTTAACCTATTATTTATATGAGACCTATTAGGTTCTCAAATATGTTGGCAATGATTATAAATTCTAATTCTAATTCATAATTAGAATCAGATAAATTAAAACTTATTTTAATTTATCTTTAATTCTCCAATTAAATAATTTATAATCATAGATCAAGATTGACGTCTAGCAGCACATCATAACCACCCAAATATTTAAGAATATCAAATTGGCTTTAACTAACCTCTCCATTTATGATTTTTCCTTATAATTCAATCCTTTCATTAACCAATTTTTTGAGTAGATATAGGGAATGGCTATGGAATTAATGTCTACTCTTTTTTAAGTCCAATAATATTAGTTCTCTACCATCTTATTGATTCATTTAATGACATATGTGAACTATTTACAAAACATCATTCTACCTTAGCTAAAGATTTCCTGAATCAGTAATATTAGAGAACAACATAACATTCTCCCTAGTTACTTTAAAGTGATGAATCCTATCTTGATTACACAACTACCTCCATACAGTTCATAGTACATTCAATGACTAACGATTGACTGACCCATGATTAAATAGGTCATAAGTAGTATCAAAACATAATAATCCCTACACAAGATAACTTTGATGATCTCAAGTCAAAGAATCACTTATATAATCATCACAATGAGAATTCTATAGATATACAAGTAATGTTTCAAATGGATTTCTCATATCGGGTTTGTTCAGTGAACTTGTTCTTTAATAAATACCCACATGTTTGTTTAAATATCTCCATACTTTAGCCTATAAAATTGACTACTTCCTTTATAAGGAAAAATAAAATGTGTGTTAGTCTTTTTACGTTCTATTAATGTCTAATCTTAATAGAAAAATGACTAGGAACAATTTAGGATAATACATAAATGTAATCTGAATCTCATCATTATATTCTCATTATAATTTAATTTGCAATGTATAATTATCCCATGGACTTTATCATATACATCTAAACATGTATAAGATAAATAATGCTTTTAAATAATTGTTACTAAATTATAACCAAACTGATTGGTTGTAGAGCATAAATCAACAATCCTACTTGCACTAAGCCAATCATTTAAGTATCTTATACTTCACAAGTATTTGATATCTCAAATACTAAACATCTTTAGTACATTATTTATGTACTTGGACTTAGAATAGGTAAACAACTTCCAATCTATGTCTATAGATCTAATTCCCATAATTAAGTTGTTACCTTTTCATATCCAGCAAGAGTTGTTCTAGGACAACTATGTTTTCAACAATTTGAATATTAGAATTATTATTCTCCATGAGCAATATGTCTTTACATACTCTTACTGAAGAGGACAACTATACTCTCACTAACCTTCTTACAGATATGATAAATTCACAATCATCTCTAAAATAATCTCCTTGCTGGGTCCATTCATAGGACTTGAAAGAGAATATGATAAGGCCCTTCACTGCAAGGGAAATTAGGGAAGTAGTTTTCAGTATGCATCCTTCAAAAGCTCCAGGCCCTTATGGGTTCCCTACTTGGTTTTTCCAACACACTTGGGATATAACAAGAACTCTCTTCATTAAAATCATCCTTGAATATTTCTCCTCTGAGAAAATGCCGCATGAAGTTAACAAAACATATGTGTGCTTAGTGCCTGAAAAGAAACACCATATCTACTTGAATGAGTTTCTACCAATCTCATGTTGTAATACAATCTACAAAGTCATTGCTAAGCTTTTAGTTGACAGATTGAAACTTGTGCTCAAGGAGGTCGTTCAACAATCACAAACTGCTTTCATCCCGGTCGAAGCAATAGAGATAACATAATACTAACCTAAGATTTGTTAAAAGACTACTTTTTAGGAAGAAGAGTGGCAAGTTGTATGATGAAAATCGATTTTTATAAAGCGTATGACACAATTAGTTGGAGATTTATTCGGTTATGCTAGAAGTTATGGATTTCCTAGTGGTTTTTGTCAATTGGGCTATGACTGCTATACAATTTTCCTCGATTGGCATTCTTATGAATGGCACACCCATTAAGCCCTTTAAAAACTCACAAGGAATATGATAAGGTGACTCATTGTCCCCTTATCTATTCACTATTTTGATATAGGGCTATTCTCGGTTACTCAAGTCTGTTACAACTCATAAAGCCATTTTAAATATCACCATAACTATGTGGAAGTCCAACTTACCCATTTCATATTTATAGATAACTTGCTAATGTTTAGTGGAGCCGATCGTCAATCACTTAATATCATGCGTCATGCTAAACTTTTTCTTATAGTCGTTGGGGCTCACAATTAATGTTAGTAAAAGCAACTTACACATCTCTTCTGATGTGAGAAATGGCAAAGAGTTAAGCTTATGCATGGGGTTGAATGTTCAGCCTCCTTCAATAAAATATATCGAGGTTCCAATTACCACGTCTAAACTAAAATACGCAAATTGCATTCCTCTACTTGCGAGGATTAAATTCAAGGTCAAGGTGGCTTCATGGCAACACAAACAACTTTCCTTTATTGTGAGAGTTACATTTATCATCTCTGTGCTGAATAGTTTGCATGTGCATTGGATAGCCCACGTTGTACTACCCAAAAAGATCATGAAAAAGATTGAGAGAATTATGAAAGCATTTATATGGTCTGGTAAAATAGCCTCAACTAAAACAGCTAAACTGAAATGGTGTAAGATCACAGTTCCTAAGAGACAAGGGAGGCCAAGTATTATTTCAATCTTAAGCATGCAAAAAGTTTCATTAAGCAAGAAAATTTGGTGACTTATCACCAATAAAGAAGGTTTTTGGTCCAAATGGTTGCTTATAGTTCACCCCCAAAACAAGAACATTTGGCATATTGAACACTCTACTCACTTCTATCTGACAAGGGGGTCTACCCTTTTATAAAACATAAGTTGAGAGATGGAAGGCTAATGTGGGTATGGTTTGACAACTGGCTTGAAGCAAGCCTTCTTATCCACAATTTGGTGATAAGCCACTTGTGACATAGATTACCACTGAATGCTAGAGTTTTTGATTTTTCCCAAGATGGTGGTTATCAATGAAATTTCAAAGGAGTCTCCATACTAGCTGTACATTTACCACAATTAGAAGACCGTAATGCTGATGAAATTATATGGACCCTCCACCCGTTAGGTATCTTTATAAATACTACATGCCATTAAACTTTTTTATCTGAATTACAGTAGGTTCCTTGGTATAACATCATGTGGAAATAGTTGCTTAATCCGAAAAGGTCATTTATCACCTGGTTAGTGATTAAGAACAGGTTGAGGACTCAAAGTCGTTGGTTTCTTCCAGTCGAAAAATCTTGTCTTCTCTTTCATAATGTGGATGAGGACAGGAATGATTTGTTCTTCATCTGTGCTTATTCCTGAACCATCTGGGCCACGATTCAAGGCATGGTGGCAGATACGAACGTTACTTATGCTTGGGACCAAACTTTGAGTTAGGTTATAAACCAAAAAAAAATCTGGACACAAAAATTCCATACTCCTCAAACTAGCATGTACAACTACCATTTACATGATTTGGAAGGAAAGAAACAATTGTTTATACACGCAAATTGAACTAGATCAGCACAAGTTGATAAAGAAAACTCTCAACTAGATAAGAGTTGTCCTTTTTGCAAGAAGAGTTGATCACCTGCTCACTCTTTGCGTAAAAATGTTATGGAATTTATAAGATGATATAAGATAATCTGTTCTTTCTATTATTAATGCTTTGAGTATGAAACTGATAGGGTGGATTTAGCATAGAACTTTCGATATATTGGTCCTTAATGTACTGATTTCAATATTGTAATAGCTTCTTCTATAGTTAATATATTTCATTCATTTTACAAAAAAAAACTCTTTGAATTCATCATGAAAGTTAATCTTTTAATGTCTCATAGTCTTTCAATTATAGATCAAATGTATTAATAAAGGCAATAGTTCCAATTGGATGTTCTGTCATAAGATTTGAACTTTTCAAATTTTATCTTACTCGCACTACTTATCTTGAAAACCATTCTCCTATAAATATATGTTGAATCAAACAATTTGTTCAATAGGTCCGTAAAATTATATCCAACCTTTTGGATTTACTATGACCTTTTATTATCCAATTTAGTTTTAAACTTAATGGATAATGTACGCTCCAACCAAGCATCACATCATTGAATAGTTAACTTTCACTCTTTCAAAGATTTAACATTTCATATCTAATATGAAATCTTGCTAATTGATTCAATTGTAACTACTAAAGGTAAGTCGTTATACTAGGCATCGATACAGAAGAAATACTACTGCATCATATAATATCTCATATTATATTTTCTTCCTTACAAAAATCTATACTCTTATAGAATTTTTTGTGAAGGTATTCACCAGAGAATCTCATTCCCTCTAGATAATAAAAAATTTAAAACTCACTATAACAATCTCATTGAAGTGTTTCAGCATTCTTAATGCTTAATTTCTACTTAGATTTAAACAATTTGAACTTTTCAAAATTTTAAATCACTATATTGTTTAATAAATAGGACTATATCACATAAATAGTAACATAATGAAATATAAGTATTTTCCTTATATGAATTGTTATTCTATCCAATAAATCGCATGTATAAATTTAACAATTCAATACCTTCATCATCCTTTCACTAAAGATTGATTTGGTTGTTCTTCAACTTGACAAGTTTCACACAATTCATAATCAAAAGGATACATAAATCCTTTCACATAACTTTATGATTCTCATCATGTCGATTTAACCAACATGACATAAAAGGATAGTCTCGATTATCCAACTTTGTATTCTTGCCACTTATGTTAAGCTTAAATCCCCTTTAATCCAACACATACAAACTATTTGTATAAGATTTGAACAACTATTTTTACTTAAAAATCTATTTCTTATCATGTTTTGAACATTATAACAATGTTGAATCTAAATTTAGTATCAAATACTTATAAGTATGAACTAAAAATGCATATGATCTTTATCATATATTGTATAGGTAAGAAAATTCATACAATCATTTTTCTTCTTATGAAAACTATTATCATACTATAGAAGCCTTTAATTGATGTCCATGTTTATGATTTTAATAGGCTAAATTAAGTGGAACAATTCCAACAAGATATTATACCTTTCAGCTCTACTCTATACAACCTCTTGCATCTTGCTATCATGGTGTTGATATTTTGTTGTCCATGTCCACTCCTGGTAGTACAGATCCATGACGATGGAGAACTTAGTATATACCTCATTTAGTGTATCCCTCATCATCCTAAACTGGACTGAGTTGGGGTGATACTCGTCGTAGCATCCATTCTCCACAAAGAATATGGAGAGGACCTCTAAAGTTAGCTTCCTATACGATGGTTCCACGATTTCAAAGAATCAGGACCATGCTCCTATATCTATCAACTCCATTACTTATTGGGCTAACCCAACCTGCTCCAAAGCCTCTCAATCGATGTACCGATTGGCTCCAAACTTCTTGTCTTTAAACCTTTGGCACTGTTCTTCTTGAACCTTGACAATGAATAGAAGCATTTGTGGCCTATTTGAGGGCTGGGCTGTCATGGATGACTCGCCTCGACGTCTTTTTGTTGAAATCTCTTTCTTACATTGTGATCATGTCATTTTACTTGAAAATTTAACAAATGTTAGAAAATTGACATATAAATAGCAAGGATATGCTTTTCCCCACACTTAATTTCAATCAAGTTCAATACTTATGAACTGTGAAAATAAACTAAACATGAAAAATTAAACAACTAGAAACAAAATTAACAAAGTAATGCACCTAAATAAATAAACAATTAAACAAATTTAACTAAAAATTAATCATCAAACTAATTGAATTCAAAATTAAAATTAGGAAGTGTGCAATTAAAAAATTAAACTACATAATTGTTAAATTACAACTCTAACCCTAAAATTGAAATTAAATACCCTAAAATCACAATCAAACAAAATTGATGAAATTAAACATAAATCCATGTAATTTAGACACAAGCCCAATCTTAATTAGTGTTGAAACTGACTAATTAACCTAATTAAACGTAAAATATCACAATTAAACACATAATGAGCCCAAAATTGCAAGTTATCAATCAAATTAAAAGCTAAAATCAATTGCCAAAATTGCAAGTTATCAATCAAATTAAAAGCTAAAATCAATTGAGTGAAGATTAAATCCAGCTATTACACAATAATTAGGCATAAAATGACACAAAATTTCCAACAATCCCAAATCATAGAATTGGAATTTTTAATTGACAAGCATAACACCCAATGAATCTTATATAATGAAGTTAAAATAATAAGGAAACTTACTTGGGTGTCGTTAATGTAGCTTAAAAATGTAAAATTTGGCTTGGAAAGTTGGAGGGTGATGACAGGAGAGAGTGAAGAAGAGAAAGAATGAAAAATTTTCAAGGATTTAGATATTTTTAACGTGTATTGTTATAGTACAAAGTTTTATGCATGGTCGTGTATCAAACTGTGCACTCTATTAGCTCATAGCATTTCACAATTTTGCACATTTTAGTGCACTGACGTGCATCAGAATGTGCAAAACAATAGTCGTGTGTTTCGAGAGTGCGCAACTTCAAAAATTTAACCCTTAAACATAAAAATCTTTACACGTTATCATTATAACACATGATACACTACCCCTAAAGTCACAATTATGCACAATTTTTCTCAAGATGCTTAATATTGCTATTCTAAAAAAATTTAAAACAAAATTAAAACCTAATATAGAGTAAAAGTTTTAAAACAAAGTAATATAGAACTCATAGGTTGCTTCCCAAGCAGCACTTCTTTACTGTCGCTAGCTCGACATACTTTTCCACTCAAGGTGGCTCAATTGAATCATGTGATTGTAGCAGTACCATAGGTTCTATAACCATTAAGTGAGCTACCTATCTACGCTTTCCACCACCTTTTTCTTTTGGTTTATTTACTTGAATTTGTGACTTCTCCGGTCGATCCTTGCATATGGTGTCTGTGGAGCATCCTGACAAGACTTCTCAACCTTCATAGCATCTAAAAATTCAAACGAATTATATCTAACATTGGAGATCATAAATGTAACCTTTTCATCTGCTACTCTTAACTTTAACATGCCTCTATCAACATTTATGAGTGACTCGACATTCACTAAGAATGGTCACCAGAGGACTAAAAGTACTTCAAAATCTTCCTCTATGTCCAGAATGATAAAATCGGTAGGGAAAATGAACTTATCGACCTTAATAGGTACATCTTCAATGATTTCCCTAGGACATCTTAATGATTTGTCAACCATTCGAATGCACATCTTAGTCAATTAAAGTTATCCTATTCCCATTTTTTGAAATAAGGTGTAAGATATCATATTTATGTCGGCCCCTAAATCAGCCATACCCTTATCCACCTTTAAGCTATCGATAATACAGGGAATATAAAAGTCCCTTAGGTCAACTTTTTTCTTTGGTAGTTTAATCTCCTTGTCAGAGTTCTCTTTACTTAAGACTTTGATCTCTGACTTTCTTAATTCCTCCGTGTTAAATAATTTCTTTCATTGATTCAATAAGGGCAGGTTTCATCTTCAATGGTCTTAAGAGACTAAGGACTTTATTCAACTCTACTTTCGATGTCTTTTTCTGTGCTCTGATAGGATATGGAATTACAGGTTAACACTCCTTGACTCTCTTTAGATGAAAACTACATTTACTCTTTAACTGTTAATAGCCACTTTCTTTTCTTCTTATTGTTGGAGGTTTTTTTTAGTGGTTCGGGTAATTGCCAGTATCCTCTCCACAGGATTTGTTTTAGTTGTGCTTGGCAGACTCCCTTTAGGTCTCTCTGCCACTGACTTAACTAGTTGGTCCATTTTAATTTCCAAGTTTCATATACATGCGTCTGTTTGCTAATTTTTTGTCCTAGGTTCTTGAATAAATTCCATAATCAGCTCATCCATACTAAGTTTCCTTGGTTATGATGCTTGTGGTTGGAATCCAGGCGAAGGGTTATTTCTTTGTTGTCTTTAGTCATCCCATGAAAAGTTAGGGTGGTTTCTCCAATTAGGATTATCTGTATTATTGTATGGATTGTTTTGGGGTTTTGAAGTGTTCCCAAAATAATCCACGTGCTTGATAGTTGTGATTTGCATTATGTTTTAGGGTTTAATTTGTTACGTATTAAGTGTTAATTTGAGTGTTTAGTGTGTGTTTAGGTTTTAATTGTGATACTTTATGTGTTTAAGTGTTTTTATGGGTTAGTATAAGTCTTTGAGCTTAAATATTATGTTTTTGAGGTACCTTGATGTGTTTGTTAGTGTTTCAAGGTAATCGGTGAAGAACGAAGAAGTTTCAAAGAGTTTCGGGCTAAAATCATGGCCCACGATCATGGCACAATAGGTCACGATCGTGACAGAAAGAAGCAAGCCAATAGGACCCAGGCCACGATCGTGTCATTTTGGTCACGATTGTGACAGAGAGCTCTAAACCAGGTCATGATCGTGCACTTTGGGCCACGATCATCACAGAGACGGTTAGGTGCTGGCCACGATCATGGCCTGCGTCAGGTAGACACAAAAACAGTTAAAAATGTTAAATTTTATGGGACTTTTAGGACCATTTTGACCCCGAATAAACCCTAAGGCTTCCAAGATACAAATAGAACATTAAAGAACAGAAGAAGCATCTTTTGAAGAGCTTTGATCAGCCACCAAAAACGAAACCCCAAATGAGAGAACCTTGAGAGATCGAGAAAGAGATGAAGGAAGAGAGAAAAGGAAGACGACGCAGACATGACGTGCTTCCCAGGATAAGAAGCTTTCCATAGTCGCATCTTCCCACCATCCAGTTGAGTTCTGTTTCCTATGTATTTCAGTTTTATTTGATTATAGAATTGGGATATATAGTTTGATGATAGAATTACATTATGATTGATGTTTTATACTCACCTTTGGATTATTATTTTTGATTTAATAAAATCTGATTGTTTTATGTGTTTATTAAATTAATTGTGATTTGATTCTGCACTTCATATCTCGAAAGTAAACTGAGAGGGTGAATAGAGAGAAAATGATTAATTTAGGCTAATGAGACTTAAGTAAATTAATAGATTTGGAATTAAATCAAGTTGGTAAATCTTGTGTAGAGAGATCACATTTAGGTTTTCAGTTATTTATTAAAGAACTTAAGAACTGATTAGGTTTTGGAAAGGTTGTTAATTGAGAGATTACAACTTCCCACAATTTGATTAGGGCTTATGCTTTAGGTTTCAATTATAACTTGAGAGAGAGTAATTGACCCTAGGATTGTCTAGAACCGTTAATTCAAAAAATCGTAATCAGTTAGGTTAACATTAAGGATAGATAATTTTCCCTTTCTCCTTTTTAGTAAACTCATTAGGTTAAATTTGAGGGGGTGCGATCATTGTTCAACAAATCGATCAATTTCTATTAATTGTTATTTAAAATTGTTAATCGTCATTATGATTGTTTATATTTAAGTGTTAATTGTCAATCATTGTTTTGTTAGTTGATCTGGTTATTTGATTTAGTTAGTCCTCGTGTTAAAATTCATTGTTTGTTAATATTATTTAATAGTCTTCGACCTTAAATTTTAGGACTAGATTAACCCTCCTCGTGGGATTGATATCTTAGGTACTACGTGATTGACCCATGCGCTTGCAAAAATATTGAGGTTATAAATATTAAAACTTTTTCATAACATAAACCGTCGATCAAGTTTTTGACACCGTTACTGAGGAGGTGATTAGTTTAGTTTAAAAAAATTTGGGCATAAAGTAGAGACACATCAAGACATCTTAGAGTGACAATGAGACATCTGAAGAGTTGAATGCTAAGAAGAGATAGAAAGAACGATCATGGAGGATGCCTATTATAGGGAGCAAGGGACGTTTACAGAATTCAATAGTCCCTAATTTGGTTGGGGAAATCATCATCCTTACATAAACTCGTACACTTCGGGGTGGCAAACCACCCAGATTTCTATTGGTCTAACAATGCAAGTATTCACATGGGATATCAAGACCTATTTGAATTTCAACATGATGAATCCAGTTTTTGGGATTCCAAGCTGGACAAAATTATGGATAAGCTCATAGATATGGAAGAGAATCAGAAGAGATTGGAATAGAAGTTTAAGCGAGTAGCAGAAGATCATGCCTATTCTATTTATAATCTAGAGGTTCGAATAGGTCAGCTTTCCAGGGAATTTTGTAAGCAAAGTGTGGAAAACTGTCTGCGCAGTATGAATGTAAATTCAATAGAGCCATGTCAGGCTATCACACTTAGGAATGGCGTAGAGCTAAAAGAATCATCGAGAAATCAAGCTAAACCTGACATTGGAGAAGACCAAGAAATCAAAGAAGAAGATGAAGAAAATAATGTCAAGCATCCCTATTATTCACCAGTTCTTGATATACCATATGTGAACATTAAAAAATCTTAGGGAGATGTTCAGGAAAAGAACTCTATCTTTTGGATTGATGATGATCAAATGACATTCAACATGAATGACATAATTAATAATCCAAAGGTTAATAGTTCATTTAGGATAATTGATGTGTTCGAATCTTCTGAAGAACAAGAGGACGAAGAATAGGTGACAACAGACATCAAGTTTAAAGAAAGTATAAAAGTCTCTGTTCGTGAAGTAGAAGAAGCAGAGGAAACGAAGGTGATTAGGAAGAAGGAGAATGATTCACCTTCATACAGGACAAGCTGTCAGATTTGACGGAAGATTCAGGGAGTTTTCTTATTCCCTATTTTATTGACAGTTTGTTAATGAGAAAGACATTGATGAAATTAATTGGTTTTCTCAACTTTATCAATATTGTCCTTCTATTCATTTTACAATTTGTAGCTTACTTACAGGCTACAAAACTGATGTTGAACGAAAAGGGTAGAAGCAAGTCGCTCATAATTGATCCTGGCTGAGTTTTAAAGGATGAAGGTCAAGCTAATGACCATAAATTAGCATGTTTAGTTGTTAGATTTAAATTGTTGTGTATTTAGGTTTGTTTTAAATTCTTAAATAAGTTTTGAATGATTTGGAACGTTTTAGATTACTAATTTTTTTGCTCTCTTGAATCACTTATAAGATAGGGAAACACTCTCGATGTTAAGCGAATTTAGTCTCAACACTATCGCCATCACTACCTCTATCACCATAAATGGTCTCGTGTACTAAACCTTTTCTTTTCATTTTTATTAGTATTTTATTCTTATGTTTTTCACATATTTTGTTTTATTTCCCCCTGGTGTGTTTGTGTACCCTTCTCACAATAAGGACAATGTGTTGTTCAAGTGTGGGGAGGGGTTATGTGTTTTGCTCTTGAATGTGATTTTGCATATTATATGATAGTTATTAGGTTGCATTTTGTGAACTGTATGAATGTGTCAATGGCTTAGATGGAGTGAAATTTATTTAATTTTGAACATAGTCTATTAGGTTGTAAATAATCATTAGCTCACAAAATTAGTAAATTAGGAGTCTTTGGATATATATACAGCTTAATTAGGATTTGGTGTAAATTAGCACTCTATAGGTTGTCACATTCATTCATAATTTGAGGCCTTTCAACTTAAATAGATTAACTAGTATTTTTCACGGAAATGAGTAGCTTAAACAACAAGGTAGGTAATAAATGAAAAAAAAAGTATTTTTAATTAAATAAATCACTATTCCGCTGGCCTTTGGGTTATGAATAGAGCTAGTAGTCGGTTGAAAATGTGATATAACTGAGTAACTGGATCGACACGCATCACAAATGTATGCCTTCGTGTCAAAAAGCTATAATGATGTTTCTACCAAGCTGTTTAATAAAAACATGACTTAGTTGAGTAACCAAATCGACAGTCATTACCAATGTTTGCCTCCGCGTAAAAAGACTAAGTCTATGTTTAAGAATAAATTAAAAATAAAAATATAAAAAATTTATGTTTCCTTAATAAACCTACCGGACTTGTAATAAACTTGACTTTTCATGAAAATATACTTAGGAATAGTTACAGAGTTTGAAGGACCAAAGAATTATTAATGTGTGTTTGCAATTGAAAAGGGTAAATAAATTAACACTTAGATCTCGATTATTTTGTATATTTAGTTCAAAGCCCCTCGACATAGATTTTGCATGTTAATGATTAGATATAAGTTGTATGACCGTGTTTAAGATTAAATTTATTTCATGAAGTTGAAGTCATTGCCTCATTATTGCATTGTGTGTTGTATATGTGTTATGTGTTTGTTGTTTTGTTTACTTGAGGACAAGCAAAAGTTTAAGTGCGGGGATGTTGATAGTTATGATTTGCATTATGTTTTAGGGTTTAATTTGTTATGTATTAAGTGTTAATTTGAGTGTTTAGTG
>JANQAP020586606.1:0-14155 GCA_026874005.2 Erythroxylum coriaceum | reverse complement strand
TGGTACTTTGATGAATGTTGAAGGTAAAACCAAAGATACAATCAAGGCTCAGCTTGATTTGGAAGATATGAACATTCAAAAGGAATTACACTTGAAAAGAGCAGCTAATGGAACTATTGTGGCAAAACCTGCAGCATGCTATACAATGTCTTTCGATGAGAAGAAGAAGTTTTACGAGTTTGTAAAGCAGGTGAAGTTTCCAGATGGTTACGCATCTAATATATCTAGATATATTAAAGTTGATGAAAGGAAGATTACTGGACTTAAGTCTCATGATTGTCATATACTGTTACAAAACATTCTTCCATTAGGCACGCGTGCTATCTTGAATAAAGATATGACAGGTGTTTTAATGGAGTTGGGGGATTTCTTTCGTCGAATTTGTAGATGAAGTTTGAATAAAGATGACGTACAGAAGATGTGTGATGAGATAACTTTAATCTTATGCAAACTTAAAATGATATACCCATCAGTATTCTTTGATGTAATGGTACATTTGGCTATTCATTTGCCAAACGAAGCCTTACTCGGTGGACGAGTTGCGTATAGATGGATGTATCCAATTAAGAGGAATTATTTAAATTTATCCTATCACTCAACAAAGTTAACTAAATAATGTCCTATCTAATTATGTTTAATTATTTGTTAAGATTCCTAGGTACATTAAAGAGATTTGTTAGAAATAAAGCACATCTAGAAGGGTTAATTGCTGAAACGTATGTTGTTAAAGAGTGCATGACATTTTGTTCAATGTATCTAAAAGGAATTGAAACCAACTTCAACGTGCCAGAGCGAATCAATGATATGGTTGATGGTAGTGACATATCAGTGTTCTTCCAACGATGTAAGCCGATTGGTGCTGCTAAAACAATTGCTCTTCCTATAGATGAGCTAGAGATTGCACATTGGTATGTTCTTATGAATTGTCATGAGATTAGGCCCTTTATTGAGTAAATTTTTCTAACCTATTGTCAAATTAAGATATGTAATAAGTAGAGATATTTCATATAATCTTAATTGAATTTTTTTCATCCATAGTGAGCACATGGATGAGTTGAGGCAACAAAGTCTATTATATGTTGACAGGAGACATAGAATACAATTTTCTTCATGGTTAAAGCATCGGGTTAGAAGAAGGTTTGTACATGGTCTACATTAATAATTATATATTATTAACTAATTTTCATTTGTTATTATAGATGATGATATTAACTAGCTCCTGTGAAGGAAGTATCTTTGAGTCTTTGTATGCATTAGCATGTGGACCCTATAGTTTGGTGCAGAGGTATACTGTATGCAATACAAATGGCATGCGATTTAGCACTGAAGCCCGTGATCTGCATACGGTTACACAAAATAGTGGTGTTGCAGTGTTAGGAAATTATGGGGATGATAATATTACATTTTATGGGCTTCTGACAGATATTATCAGGCTTGAATATGTTAAGGGTAAAAATGTTATGTTTTTCAAGTGCAAATGGTACGATCTTAGAAATTCAAATATGAGGGTCAACAACATTGTAAAAAGCATCAACGTAACTAAGTTCTGGTACAAGGATGACCCTTTTACTTTGGCAAACCAAGCGAAGCAAGTCTTTTATGTGGAAGATTTGTTATTCGGTCCAAATTGGCAGATTGTGTAAGAATGTGAAGTTAGACATGCATATGATATCCCTTTGCTTAGTAATGAAGAAGGTTCAAATGACGTTGAGGAGTCTGATTAAGTTCCAGTGGAAGTCGAGGAATGTTCCTTAGAGTTTTTAGATCGAAATGATATTCCATATGATGTAATAAATAATGTTTTATTGAATTCTGAGCAACATTTGAATGACGATTTGGAGGACTTAGAGACAAGCAATAGTGAGAATGAATGTGATATTGTATTGGAAGAGTCCACCGATGACGACCATGAATAAATTCTTATTATGCAATTGAACCTTTGTTGTTTTATCTTCATTATTGTATGCAGATTTTAAGAGAATTTTAAAGCTAACATAAATGAAATAAATGAGAGACCAAGTCATGTGTCAATCAATCGTAATTTATTATAGATTTATATTCAACACCAAGATAGCACTTCCATTTAACCACTTGAATATGGGTTAAGCACATGCAATTTTTATGTTTATGTTCAACAAACACATGCTCATATTTTCACACATACTCTCCCACCATAGAGTTTTGTTTCTTGAGTTGTTCCTTTTTAGTGCTTAACCTTTTGCGTTTGGTTTGAATCCATTCCTTGTGATTTAGTTTAGCTTAAGAATGTTTGTTTAGGAATGGTCCTATAGTTTGTGTTTGTGTTTGTTTTAGTTAACTCGTAATTAAAATCAAAGATCCAACGGATGAGTATTTTACATGGTTGAATTATTTCTATCCTTTTATGACATCTTATTTAAATGATGGTTGCTTTAATCTCATAAAAAATGATTGCCATTAAATTTCGCTTAGGTGCATGCATATGCTCAGTTTTGGAATTTTACTATGGTTTATGGAGAAAATGTACTGAATAATGAAAATGTAGTTGCTGGGATTTTAAACAAGAACATGTACTGAATAATGATTTTTTTGTTTTGGAATTGTACTATGGTTTATGGAGAAAATAATGGTGATAATAGGAAAAGACAAGAATTTAAGAATGCCACTAGATGTTTATGTGTATTTGTTCCTATAGCCCTTACTATTTATGAATTTAAAAGTGCAAAATACTGTTACATTTCAGGTTGTTTTGCTTGAGGGTTGAAAAGATCCCTCAACTATGGTGCCATTTCCAGGGAAGCAATATCTGGAGGTAATTAGTCTTTGTGACAGTTTACTGATACTTGATTCAGGAAACACATAATTATGTTGTTACATTGTTAACGCCAATTTCCTTAACTTTATATATACATAGCTTTAAAATTCTTAAGTGGTTTGCACATTATCTAGTGTTCTGGATGCTTTTAGGACAAATATTCATATCTGGAGCATTGCATTTATATGGGCCTGCATCAATGGGGCATTGCATTCATATATTGGAGCATGCTGAAATATGTAAACTGGGAAGTGTTTCTTTATGATAACATAAAGTATTAGTGTAGGTTTTTGAGGAAGAAGCTTTTCTTCCACTCTTATTTATCTATGATAGAATACATTGAATTTATAGGGTACTTTGTACCCTAATACAAACAGAAATAATCTAAATATAGTAACTAAAATATATGCTACTTTATTTCTAAGGATCCTTAACCCTTAATTTAGGGATTTGGATCCTTTATAGAAGCAACTAGAAATTAAGAAATGAAATTAAACTAAATCTTTCAATTTCTAACAATTAGAAATGAAAGTGTCCGTCTTGTATATTTGCAACAACTTAGTGTAATTTTGAAAAAGCTAGAGTCACCTCTCATATGTTTCAGCCGATTTCTTACCTTATCCACATAACTTGCAATATGATTAACTAATTGCAATATAAATGTTGCCTTTGTAAATGCTAGGAAATCAAATTTGATTAAATGTGCATTGCTAATAATGGAGGAAACTCACACTAAAAAGAAACAACATTCAAAATAAGCAAATCAAGTGATTAAGTCTAATCCACAGGAAGAAATAAAGAAGATTTTAAAGAATGCTATGAAAGCTACTGCATAAATTTTAACTAAGAATATTAATGAATCTAGAGAAAATAGAGAATAGATTGCTAAACAGGGAGGGAACACTATGGAAAAGGAAGTTGAAAAAGAATTTACTACTAGCTCTAGGAAAAAATCTGCAAGAAAAAAAGGGAAATCTAAACAGAAAAGGGATTTATCCTTTGATAAACATGACAATACTCATTTGGAATGTTATAGGGCTTAATGACCCTCCTAAAAGGCAAGTTGTGCAAAATGTCATTTAGGAGAAGAAGCTTTTTTTGTAGGGCTTCTAAAGACTAAATTAAGGCAACCCTAAATACAAAAATGCCTAAGCTTTTTAGGTGTAGATTGGAAAATTCTCTCTAACCATGTTTTCCACTACAATGGAAGGATTATTTGTGCATACAACTCGAACAAAGTCACAGTTCAAGTAACTTGGGAGTTAGATCAAATACTGTGTCTTAAATACTAGCTTCACAGAGTGCATACCAATTTTTAAATGTCTGTAATCTATGCCTCTAACTTTTTGTTTAAGACGACCAAACTCTAGGAAGATGTTAAAGCCATATATGCTAGAATATCATATATGTGGTGATATCTGGGGACTTTAATTGCATCTTATCTCCCATGGAAGCAGAAGGAGGCATAATCCATTAGTTTAGAACTTATACCGAGCTATCTGATCTAGTAAAAGATGTAGGTCTGATGGATCTAAGTTTCACAAGTATGGTTTTTCACCTGGTTTAACAAGTAGCAAGGTGAGTTGTTGATCAGAAAGAAGTTGGAAAGAGGGTTGGTAAACCATTTTGGCTCCAACACTTCCTAATTTCTTATTCCTATTTTGGTGACAACATCTACCCTAGTCATTCACTGTGAATGAGTCTTCAATGTGTTCAATACATTGATATTGCCATATATACTCTAAGAATCAAAACAAGCCTTTACGCATGAGAGGGAAACCTCATCTACTGTAAACCACAAGGATAGAAAAAACGCATAGAACTAGAAAAGAACAAGGAACCAATGAAAAAGGTCTGCTTATGATGCAGGAAAATTATAAAATGGTTGTCTATTTTAAAGTAGATTTTGCATCTCTAATGCGAGCTCTCAGGTAAGCAAGGTGTATGTCTCTAGAGGGCAAGCATCCTTTGACCATAGCTATTTCAAGTAGTTTTTGACTCCACTTCCATAAGGTTGACAAATTCTCTTCGGTTATGATTGCTAGTTCCATGACTTCTTGACATAGTTGAAACCAGTAGATCATGTAGAAAACAACAATGTCTAGGTATCCAATGGACTTACCTCCAAAGAACTCCTTTCCTTCTAGCTCTTTATCGAGTAACTTCAGTTGCTCAGCTACCTCTTCAAATATATGCTTCTTCTCCTCCCCTGTAGCATCACCAATTGAAGGGTCTGCATAAATTGATTATAAATTATATCAGGTTCATATGTGGACATAAAATGTTAAAAATCAATAATTGCTGATATGAACAATTTTAACTTACTGTTTCATCAACAAATTGGCTCGATCATAAGGATCTTTAGGCAAAATGCTATTGTTGTTCCAGTAACTAAGGCTGATTCTAATAAGTTTCCATCTATAAAGTAGTTTAGTAGGCTATTTATAGGAAGTGGGTGGTGGAGTTTCACGATGAGCAAGTAGGAAAATATTGCCTAAGGCCAATAGCCTAGAAATTGTTTGTTTGAAAACTTAGCCGTGTGAGTGTTTACATAGTCAATGTGATCAAATCCTTCATGGTTTGAAAGTCAAGCCCACTCTAGTGGAAATTGCAATGTTTAATGTACTCACTTGCCTAACAAAAATTAGGAAGAAGACAAATGCAACTGCTTCAAGTAAAACCACATACCATAATTAAAAAATTGTATAATTTTTTAATTATATTTCTCATTGACTAATAGTTTGGTATATATGGTACAAGTATTAATTGGTGGCTAAGCTAAGAGATATACAAGATCATATCAATAAATGTAAAATCCTCATTGACTAATTTAGGCAAGTAAACATTTACTTTTTAAAACAAAGATTAGAAACTTTCTATCAGCTGATTATTTTATGCAACCATTATTGATTTATTTAAACTGGATAAGATTAATGGTAGTTGAGGAATAAGTAAGGTAATTAGAGATACTATTGTAAATTATTCAGGGGATGTGCTGAATGGTTAAAAATTAATATGAATATGATTATGATAGTTGTTGACTCCAACTTATGTAATATAATTAGTTGAGTTTGTATTTTCTTTCAGGAAAAAATCAGAAATGATGTTTCGAATTCGAGGTCAGTGTCAATACTCCTTTTCTTTGGTCAAACTCTTTTAACTTTTAGTTACATATAACTCTTCTTGTCTCAATTTTACTACAACTGTGCACTGGTACTGCATGATTATTTTTTTTTAGGAAGGAAACTGAGAACAGATGCACATATAGGAAAGAGGGTTGTTATATGTGTGCATGTTAGAGGGAGAGATAAGCAATGATGCAACTGCTTTTGCATTTTAGTTGAAGAATTAATTAATTAATTTACGAACGTGTATCGCTAACAACCTTCGCAATTTTTTGCATTATGTACATTTTAAAGGAAAATCATGAATTTCTGTATGAATTGGAATAAACAAACAAGAAGATCAAGAGAATCACAAACGATGTAGAAGGAGGAAAAGAGTTATAAGTCTCTTATTGTTTTCCTAAGAATTGGAGAATCAACCGTGAACCATGTTTCCTATGTTTCAGTTTGGTAGTGGGCAAAACAAGAGTCTATATATAGTCCTCCAGCAGACAAGTTAGCTGATCTATACATTGTATGTAAAAAACACAACTTAAAATCTGCAAGGAAATTTTCTGAATACTCAGAACTTGCAAGTGCACTAACACAGAAGCTTTTAACTGCTCGTCCATGTAAAGAAAATAAGAAAGGTCACTTATGCCATCATAATTCATTTTGCTCATTTTTGCAGACGTTTATCTAAATATTTAGTTGTTCCCATTGAAATTTATTGCATTTATTCATAACCTCTACTATGAAGATATTAGGCTACGTCATTCATCCTGACAGTAACGTACATTAGAAACTAAAATATGATTGCACTTGGTGTTGCTTAAAGTGTTTATACAGGTTTTCTTACACTCACCTTGCATTGTCTGGAGTTAAATGGGAGAGCAACTACTTATGTCAAACTTGCAGGCATTCCAGGAACCATTAGGATCATCATCACCCGGTGCCAAAATATTCCTTATCTAACAAAGTCATGATTCCTTATCTGTTAGACTTTTATCTTGAATATATATAAAGTTGTTGTCAAGTAAGATTTGTCATGACACACCAACTGTTGTTGGTTCTTAAAACCTTATTTCATAACCCGATCTTAATATTAGGTACTTATATTGTGGACAGTTTTAATTTTTTGATCTTTGCCCTTTTATATTGAGTTACTAGGTCTTTTTTTAGTTGTAGACTATATTGTTTTCTTTAAATATGGTTGATGAGTATTACTTAATCAATTAATAGTATCATTGGAATCTAATGTCGCATTGAATGCAGGTGATTGACATGGGACTTGGTATACCCAAGAAGAAGAATAAGGCTGCATCAAGTAGCTTAGTACCGACACAACTACAGTCGCGGTATTGTCAGCTTTTAGGAAGTGTAGCTGATTAGCCATCTCCTCGTACATAACTAGAAGATCACACACCTACACCTTGTGAGGTTACTCTAACACCAAGAGATGTCACATATGTGCCTATTACTCATCCTAGAGATAATTAACTACAAATTTTGAGAATGCGACGCAATATTAGTTCTCTATCAACTTCTCAAGAGATGCCTCGAGCTTCTTATAATCAGCCACTAGTACAGGACATGAGCCCCTTTCCCAATATTATTGCTACCTCTGCAAGCACTGCAGGTATGATCTTTCATATCACATTGGTTAAACATACAAGTTTAATAATTTTGTTTATCTAACTAATTAAGAGTATGTTATATGTTTATTGTAAAATATTCCTTTGCTATATTTTAGGATTCACGACTGATCCAAAAAAGACAAGGGGTGTCACAAAAGGACACGGATTGGTAAAGATTAATAAGGTGATAGGTAAGAGATTGGAGATAGAGATCTCCCCCGCTGAAGGATGATCAACCAACTCCATATAGTCTGCCAAATTATCAAGTGAGATTGGTGTGGTATCCCGAACTTCCTTACTTGTAAGAACAAAATGGAAAAAAATAACTAATGAGGAGTTGGACATTGCATTTGATAAGTTAGACGTAAGTATTATAAAACTATCTAATTTGTACATGTTTTCCATATGCCTAAAGCTTTGACCAATAATTTATAATTTTTTGCAGCAAAAGTTGGAAGTAAAGGGAATAAGGATAGACAACGAAGCACATGTTGCTGTCAAGAAGTTTCTTTCTTTAAGGTGTAAAGATCAAATATTTCATTTAAAAAAGCATTTTACCAAGCACGGAAAGGATGTTAAGCCGTAAAATGTCACAGTGGCGGAGTGGATGGATTTATGTGAATATTTGGAGCAATTAACTACAAAGGTTAGTTAATTTGATCACAAAACTTAATTTCACAACTTTATTGACAACTAATTATATTTTAGTATTTATGAATTGTGTTTTATAAATGTTATAATAGATTTTGTTACGTTTACGGTTAGAAAAAAAGTCAAAAAGCCAAATTGGCTAGGAGTCAGGTCAAATGTCGACCAAACTCTGGCTCCTAGGCCTTTGTAGCGATACGACATGAGATTGTGAGTTATTATCTTTTTAATTATATTTTACTTTGATTGACATGTCAAAATTTATAATAAATATTACTAATAATATATTTCTATACAACAGAATGACAAAGCTAGAGAAGAGTGTGAGCGGATGAGGCTATGGTATCACACTCATTATGATGAAAGTAAATGTCAATGGACAACTACCGAATGCAAAGAAAAATGAGTGAGTACATAGTTCATTTACAAATATTTCTTAAATGAGACTGTGTATCTAATTAATTCTTAATTTTTCAAGAATTAATGTTTAAGGAATTGGCAGATTCAATAGAACAAGGTTATCCGATGACAGTGGATGAAGTGTGCGACAAAGTCTTGGGTACTAGATCTGATTATGGTGTTGGTATAGGAGTTGGGCCTTGACCACAAGAGAAGACTTCGGTCAGAAAGAGGTTTCGAGACGAACTAGCGCAGTCGAAGAAGATTAATCAGGAGTTACAGTCTCAAGTCTATGAATTGACTAAAAAAGTTGAACAAATGCAGGATCGATTAACTATCGAAGACAAATAACAAAGAATTGAATTTGAACAACAAAAAAAGCTCTTGGAACTTTTATGTTCTACACATAATATTCGTTTAGATTAGATATATGTACCTATATTGATATCTTATACACTTATGATGTACTTTTTATATTAATTATTGTATTATGACATGTTTGGGAATTGCAATTAAATAATAAATTGTTTGCACGTATGAAATTCTTGTGATACATAAATAATTATCAAAATTAATGATATACTAAAAAATTGAAGAATTATTAAATAAATAAAATTCATAAATGTTATCGAATAGTTATTAAATAAATAAGATTTAAAAATTTTTTTATTTAAAAAATAATTATTAAAATTGGAGAATTATTAAATTAACATTATTTTTGAAAAAATAAAAAATTAATAAAAAAAATAAGCGTATTCTGCAATGTTTCCTACGTCATTCCGTGACGTTTTTAAAATGTCGCGGAATCATCAACATTCGGCGACATTTTTCGGAAACGTCGCGGGGAAAACTACATTTGGCGACGTTTATAGAAACGTTGTGGAAAACTACATTCCGCGACGTTTCCTAAAATGTCGCCGAATGTGTCTTTTCTGCGACGCTTCCTAAAACGTCGCCGAATGTAGATTTTTGCCACGTTTCATGAAACGTCGCCGAATGTGGTTTTCCGCGGCGTTTCTTAAAACGTCGCGGAACATGAAAGATTCTGCGACGTTTTCCTAAAATGTCGCGAAAAGGCCAACCTTTCAACGGCGTTTTTATAAACGTCGCAGAATGTCGGTGTTTTCCGTGACGTTTTATATAAAATATCGTAGAAACCTTTTGCCTATACCACATTCCGTGACGTTTTTTAAAATGTCGCAAATTGTATTCTGCGACGTTTTTGGACATTCGGTGATATTTTAAAAACGTTGTAAATTGCCTTGTTTTCTTATAGTGACGCATAGGCTGGATTAAGAGATTGGTTTGTGGCATCATTGATAAGAAACTGAGCAGGACAAGAAGATTTTCCATCAACATGATGAGCGACTTGATGGCAGTTGAGAGTATTAAGAAACAAACTCTTCCAAATGAAGTAATTAAAAAAATCAAGAGTTTTTGGGATGTAGTGCTTGATAGTAGAGACACCTAGAACAATATTAGACTTGGAGGAGAAAGAAGATAATTGAGGGGTTGTTTGATTAGAAAAGAATTGTTGCTCTGATACCATAAAAGAATAGGGGAAGTGATTGCCTCAATATGAGGCCAATCTGTATTTATATTGACAGGATATATACAATTACGACAATTACAGCCTGTTGATCACAATTAATCACATTTATATACATTCAATTGGGAGGGAGATCTTCGGCGTGATTTCTGTCTTTTAATCCTCACCCTTACCACAAACTTGATCTTCATAAAGGACGTTCATGGTGGTATCAAAACCGGGCATTCTCTTGTGCAAAATGTCATTTTTGGTTGGCTTCCAATTGCAGACGAACACATCGTCCGCCGACGGCTGGTTCTTCTTCTCTGCATCATCCACCTCGATATCATCGCTTGGAAGGCCAGTGTAGCGTTGTTTTCTATGTACTCAGGGTGGTTCAGTAAGTCGATCTTCAGGGCTTCTCTAGTTTTGTCGTAGTTGTACCTCCTGCCATTGAAACAATAGTTAAGAAAAGTAGCACCTTGTGGTTGTTAAGGTGGTAAAAGGGTTCAGATCCACGTCTTCGGTTTCAGGAAATAATAAAAAAGAACACTGTATTAGATGAAAATTTGCAACACCAGTAGATAGGAAGAGCACCACTGCCATGGTAAGAAACTCCTGGAGTACAAGGATATGTGTACTTGTAATAGTCATCACAATAGATCTTGCTAGGGCTTATTTCCTTGTTATAACAAAGACCCCAAGACAATGGTCCTCCTATTGCGAATTTATAGCCACCTGCAAAAATTTCTTAAATAAGATCATTTCTCAAGTACTTATACAGATCCATGAAAAAGTTTTAAAGAAACTTACATGAAGTTTTGGTCCTAACATGTGCAAGAAAATATGCAACTTCCTTTCGTCCTATGAGCTTCCCTCCTGTAGTACCAAAACCATGAGGCTGGTACACACAGGAACTGCAGTGATAAACGAATGGTAGTTCCAGAACCCTGAAGTGTGATGAGCCACAAGTGTGTTCGTCTTCGAGAAAAAGTTCTCAAACTAATAAGTCTGGAAGCAATCAGAGATACTCTAGTTACAGCAGAACACCGACCAGCCTCTGGACTCCTACCCTTTGTCACCCGCTTTCTTGTCCTTTACTACCTTCACCAACGTCTTTATCGGAGATGTTTAACCGCAATGAGTTCGTTCATCTGCGGCGGCGGTTACGTTCAACAGTAATGTGGGTCATTTGTTGGCTCTCTACTTCTACTTCTTCTTTGTTCTTTATCATTTAAGTATACGAGTCCCACTAGATATTAGAATATTATAATTTATAAATATCTGTCTGGTCAGCGCTAGCAAAAAAATGACGGCATAAGAAGTTGTTAATTTCTAGGTTAATTTATGGTTGAATTTTAACGTTTGTCAAATAATAGAATTTAATTTGTGTACTATCTGAAACGTTTGGGTTAAATTTGTCAGAGGATGTAAATTTTAGGGTTAAATACGACCTTTTTGCCTAAAATTCATACCAAACATCAAATTGGTCAAAAGAAAAGTTTAAAGTTTTAAAGTTCAATCGGTATTAAATCGTTATAAAATCAATATATAATAAATAAGAAGTAAAAATTATAAGAATAAATAAAAATATAACATAAAAATTAAATAATTTATTGAAATAAAAAGAAGATATCAATGTCTATTATTGTATAATGAACTAGTAATAAATAAATCTAATAATTCAAATTAAATCTGAATTAAACATAAAACTTAAAATAATAATAAAAACCAAAATTATATTTCTAAATGAAGTTTTGTCTCATAATTGTTAAAAGTTCTAAATTCTCCGATGCTATTTAAAGACTCTTAAACCACACTTTCATCCAAACTATCTATATCAATTTCTTCTACTACATTGAAAGAAATTACAAATTAGTAATGTATGAAATTATTCTTTGTTGTAAATTTGTAATACATTATACTTTTAATGTTAAATATAAAAAAAGATTTTAATTGACCATCAGTAGATATTCTTAGTTTATTCGTTATGAAAATTGTATTATCTTCATAAATTGCCTTTTCAAGTTTATTATAATAAAAAACAAGCAATTATTATTCTTCTTCAATCCAAAAATCAGTATGGTCAATACAATTAATATCAACTAGATTATACTTTCTCTTTTTACTAAGTGATATGAATATATAATAGAGAAATTATAAAGTTAATAACAAAAATAAAATTAATGAAAAATAAAACAATTTAATAAAATACATGTTTTTAATTCTTAGATTATAAGTAACATAAATGAGGTCGTTGAATCTTTAATGTTCCAAATGATTTTATTTCTTTGTATGAATCGTTAAAAAAAAAAGCTCCAATTATATTTACAACTTGATGCAAAAGTTATTTGACTGAGTAATCTAATAATTTTCAACACTCATCTGTATTTTGAATTACTATTTATGAGAAATAAAAAACATGTTATTAATAAGTAAAGAATGAACTAGAAGTATGAAAACTTACAAGGCTGCATTTTTTTATCATAAGTTCTCTCTTTGCAGATGATCTAGTAAAACTCTCTAAACCTTCACGATATAATTTAGTTTCATTTGTCACCTTTGATTGCTCTTTAATAAATATAAAAACCTTTGGATTTAATCACATCAAAAAGACCCATAACGTCATTTATACATATGTCTCTATTATAAAAGTAGTAAGGATTGAGAAACTATTTCCTTAAGTGGATTCTTTGAGTGAGATGCTTATCCCATCGTTGATCAAGAATATCTATATAAGGTTTGTACAACTTCTCCTTCCCTTTAGAAAGATCATAATTGTTTTGCAAGCTTTATATATACCCCAAAAATTATTTCTCATTTGAATCAACAATTCTCAAAAACCTTATAAGCAGAGCCACTATCTTTATAATAATTAAATAGAAATCTCAAAATTTATTATTTAGGATAATAACACAAATTTCTTTTCCTTTTGCACTCTTTATAACTTAGGATTGAAAAATTGTTTACTTGTTACTCAATTTTGAGGTTGTTGTTTATGATCATAAACACTTTTCAAAGTAATGAATATAGTTGCAAACCTAGTAGCCACAGGACGCACAATCTCAACTTAATCTTCTTGTTTTCTTAACTAAGACAAAAACGTAATATGATTATACGCAAAAATTGCGATCATATATGTATGCAAAGGAAGAATAGAAACATGGTCCATACTACCAATATCTTTTAAAATGAAAATTGTAAAATGAACAACACATGAAGACTAGTAAATATGCTCATACTTTGATCATAACAAGTACCCAACTGATACATAATTGACAACATTATTTATAATAAAATGCCCAACATTCTTTGACTAACCCACTCAACAATTTCAAAAAATAATTCAGATGAAACATTAGCCCTTATTACCATTTCAGAAGTATTAACATACTCGATAAAAGTTATTTCAATATTACAATAAACCAAGAAATTAATCAAGGTTCATTGTCTTTGATCAATCCAATCATTTTCCATAATAGTGCATCTTGTTGTTTCCTAACTAGATTTATATATATCCATAATCAACTAACATTTCTTTTTTAAATCTTAAAATAAAGGCACACATATCTCATAATAAGAAGGTGGTTTTGATCCTAGAACTATCATTGCTATAACATCTATTGCCTCTTATAAATATGTAAATTTAAAGCATTTAAAGGGATATACGAATCATAGAACCATCTAGCCCATGCTCGTTTACATCTCAAAACATCATCCTTTATTAACCAAAAAACTTTTTAAATAAAGTAATATACGAATCATAGAACCATCTAGCCCATGCTCGTTCATCTGACGCATCTGTTCGTTTTGCTGTTGCAACTGGATGGACAATGTCTGTACTGTGCTCTCAAGTGCATCCATCTTGTTAGACCGCCTAGTAGATGCAGCTGTACTCAACGTGGAGGATTGCGAATAATAAGTATTCGCAACTGACCCTAATCCGAATATCCTCCTACGACGATCCTTACCACCAACTGCTTCCAAGTAACTGTCAGTCTCATCAACATTTTCAGATTGCTGAGACCGCCGCTCAATAGTCTGC
>JANQAP020586300.1:0-14160 GCA_026874005.2 Erythroxylum coriaceum | reverse complement strand
GACTAAATATGCATTTAATCAAGCAAAAATCAATACCACAAAAATTATCCTAATCCAATATCAATCTTAACCTTAACTGAAAAGAAAAACTTACTCACACATATTTATCAATGTAATATAAATCATAGTCATAATATATGTTTGCATTGATTAAATCCACATAATTAAAATAAATAAGGAAAAAAAATTAAAAACACCCCCTTTTTCCAAGGTTGTATTTTCTCTCACGCAACTCCCTCTTATTCACGCATAGTCACTGTCTTCCTTGCTCCACTCTGCCACCAACCTCTGCTTCCTCTTCTATCCTATACCTTGATGTTACAAATAAAATTGTGGTTTAGTCCACCCCTTTACGCACACTCACTCTCTTTCAGCATATCCACGTTTTTGCTCCAACTTCCTATGAGCAGCAGCTTTCTTTTTCTCTTCTTCATGTTGAAATGTCTCCCAGCTGTCTTCCATATTCACACAGACCACTCTCTCCACCGCAACTGCTTTAAGGATGTTGTGCCGCAAGCCTCTTCAACATGCTATTGCCACCAGCTGCTTCATGTGTGAGTGTGTGGAGAATGAGATGTTTCAAGGTCAATTTCGACAGTGTATAAAACATAAATAGTGATGATTTAGGAGTTCAAATTTTATCAGTATCTTCATCTTTGAGTTAGCTACAATATGAGACTTGAATCATGGGATTTCGCCATCTAAGTCAAAAGTTATGATCAAAACATCGTTGAAAGGTCATTCTGGCGATCCAAAATCTGATGCAAATTTTGGGAATTTATTTCTCCTGAATTTTATCTCAGAAAAATCTACAATTGGTCCCAAAAAATCCGTCAATGAGTCAAGAGTTTAAGTATGAAATTTCAGAATTTTTGGCTAAACCAATCTCGAGATAAAAATCCCACAATGACTAAAGGTCAAGTCTGTCAAAAACTCAAAAACAGTGCAATTCGAGTCTATTTGTTTCATTTTTGCATTTTACGTCAATGAACCTCGAATAATGCTAAAACATGATAAACCAGCTATAGATGAACATAAATGACTATGAATTAAGTCCTAAAGATATATGAAAATATGAGTGTATCAATTAGGTAAAATTGTATACAAATATAATAAGGAAAATAACTTGTTTTAGTGATTGAGAGATAATGTAATTTCTTAATAGGAGTTTACTGAAGGGTGTTAAATACCATAAGTTAGATTTTTGCAAGTTTTGTGCTCTTGGTAAATACTCTACTGTGACATTTAAGACGAATAAGTACAAACTTTGGGGAATTTTCGATTGCAAGCGTCATAATATGTAAGGTCATACTAAAGAGTTATTTTTGGGTAAATCTTAATATTTTGTGGCAATTATAGATGATTTTTCATGAAAAGTCTAAGTATACTTTATAAGGTAGAAATATGAGGTTTTCCTAAGTTTTAAGATATGGAAAGCTAAGGTGGAGAAGCAAATAGGAAAAAGATCAGGTATATAAGATCAAACAATAGAATTAATTACACAAATTCATAGTGCCAAAAATAAAGAATATGGCATTCAAAGACATTACACAATTTGCAAAACACTACATTAGATTGACATTTTAAAGCGGATGAATAGATCCATATTTGAAAGAGACAAGTGTTTGAGGTTGAATGCAAAGCTCCCTAAAATTTTCTAGGTAAAAGTAGTGAGTATTGTGTGTTACCTCATCAATAGATCACCACAAACTTTGCTGGACAGGAAATTTATTAAAAAAGCATGGAGAAGAAGTAAGTTAGATTTTTTTGGATTAAATGCTTGTTTGGTTGAGCTTTTGGAGGGTGAATAAGCACCTTTTTACACCACAAAAGCTTTTTTTAAAAAAATGAGTGTTTGGCTGTAAAATGAAAAAGTACTTTTTTAGTAGATATAACTTTTTTGGTAGCTAAAATATAGCTTTTTAAGAAGCTCAAATTTGGAGCTTCTCAAAAAAGTACTTTTTCAGATCAATTAATGAGCCTATTTTTTAGTCCTTTTTACCCTTATGTTTTACACATAATTCTCACAATACCCGCAAACACATCTTCACGTTTATCTTGAGATTTATATAATATTATTTGACTTTTTTTATATGTTTTAATTTTTATTTTTGATTTTTGTTTTACTTAAGTTATAATCCATACAAAAGATTTGGTTAGATATATTTTCATTTATGTTTCATATGGTTTAAAATTATATAATAATTAGTATATTGTGCTTTGCATATTGTTTAATATATTTTAAATAATATTTATTTGCATAAATAATTTTTATTACAAAATAAAATATAATTAAAATTAAAAGTGCTTTTTATTTTTATATTGCCAAATAGTCTATTGTATGAAGCTCTTTCAAAACAGCTCTTTTTCTTCTCAGAAAAGCTCTACTAACAAAAGCTCTACTAATATAAGCTCATCCAAACAGACACTAAAGATCTTTGGCTGTCTAGTTATATGCATGTTTTTAGTGATGAGAAGTCCAAACTTGATTTGAAGATGAATAAATGTATCTTTATTGGCAATCCTAAAAGTGTAAAGTGGGACCTATATCAAAGAGCGATTAGTAGAGATGCAATATTTGTTTAGCAACATATGTCGAAGGAAACATATGAAAAGATGCAGTAGGATCATAGAGATTAGTACTAGCTTAAAGGAAGTACAATTGGAACTAGAACAATTTAGAGTATATGTTAGAGAGGCTAAAATTCTAGTTTAAAAGATATAGATGCTATATTAGAGGAAGAACAACATCACAGTATGTCCATAGAGGAAGAAAAATATTATAGTATGCCCATAGAGGAAGAACAACATGATAATATGGCCACACATAGGATAAGAAGCACATTTAGACCTCTAAGTAGATATGATTGGGAAGACTCAGTATTTTCCACACTTAATTGGTATCTAACTACCTTTTAGGAGATTATTGATGGTTAGGAGAAGTATAGCTGCATGGGAGCTATGGTGAAGGAAATGGAGTCTTTATATAAGAACCAAACATAGAGTTGGTATAAATTTCCATAAAAAGTGTGTATATAAGTGGAAGCCAATAGTATCAAAAGAAGGGGAAAGTTCAAAGCTCAACTAGTTGCAAAAGGGTATGTATAATAAAGTGGAGTTGATTATAATGAGATTTACTCTCTGGTATTCAGGCATACTTCCACTAGGATAATGATGGAGCTAATAGCTGATTTGGATATGCACTTAGAGTAAATAGATATGAAGATAAATTTTCTTTATGGTGTTATGAAGGATCAAATTTAGGTGGAACAATATAAAGGTTTCAGTTAACCTAAAAAGGAGTAGTTGGCATATAAATTGAGAAAATAATTTTATCTGTTGAAGTAGCCTCCATAAAAATAGTATAAAAGATTTGACTCCCTTATGACTCAAACTAACTATATGAGATGTGAGTATCATTGTTAGGTGTACATTAAGAGTCTTGATGGTGGTTCATTTATTGGACTACTGTATGTGGTTGATATATTGATTATTGAAAAGAATTCATGGCATGATTGAATTAGATACCTTGTTTGGAAAGGAGTTTGAGATGAAGGATTTCAGTGCTACTAATAAAACACTAAGAATGGAGATCTGTAAGGATATGGCTATAGGAAATTATGGTTATCTTAAAAAAATAATATTGAGAAGGTGTTGGAAAAATTTGGAATGAAAATAGCTAAACTGATGAGTACTTTATTGGTAAATCACTTTTGGCTTTCCTTAGATCAATATTAGAAAATAGTGGTGGAAATTGGGCTCGAGCCAACTCAACTTGAAGTCAATGTGTCAAGCCTAGGTTAAGTGGGCATCAGGCCGACCTCGGGCTCCATTTTTTGTGTCCAATGGAGCCTCGGGCTACCCAACCTCCACCGGGCCCGAGGCCTGACCCTCAGAAGCAAAATGACATCACTTTGTACTTTTAATTTTAAAATATTGACCATGTCAAATTAGGCAACCTCTAGCCTAGTCGAGCTTAAGTTCAGGCCCATTTCCCCAAGCCCGAGCCCGAGCCCGAGCCCGAGCCCGAGCCCAAGGGAGACGAGCGCAGAGTAGGCACTTACCATCCCTACTAGAAAACAAATATAGAGGTTAAATTATGTCCAAGGTACCATATACTAGTATTGTTAGATGTTTAACATATATAATGTTTTGTACTAGGTTAGACTTAGATTATGATGTTAGTCAAGTTAGTCAGCACATAAAAAATAACTTAAAAGATAATGTTGGGAAGTGATAATTCCATATTTGGCATAGTTGTAAGGGTTAAATTAGTTTGTAAGTTACCATCTTTATATTATCTTTTATATTAA
Source organism: Erythroxylum coriaceum (assembly GCA_026874005.2). Lineage (NCBI taxonomy): Eukaryota > Viridiplantae > Streptophyta > Magnoliopsida > Malpighiales > Erythroxylaceae > Erythroxylum > Erythroxylum coriaceum. The sequence continues at coordinate 9,847 of JANQAP020586300.1, read as the reverse complement.
ATCATATAATGTTTTCCTATGTTTCTTTTATTTTCTTATAATTGATAATTTAAGACAAAAATTTTGATTTGAATATAATTTTCTCTATATTTGTCTAGTCAAGTTGAAATAAAAGTTAATTGGAAGCTAGCTTGATGGAAAACAATTTTTAGAATGCATTAAAGATCAAATTAAGCTAAAAAAGTTAACATTTAAAAAGAATGGAGAAGCAACATAAAATAAGAATCGTTTACAATATTGACTCAGACACTAGTTACATAATGTTAAGAGATGATTTTTCAGTCTAGAAGCATAATTGGTGCTAGCATAAAAGATGGACAAGCTTAGGAATCTTGACATAAAATTTGAAGATGTATGAAATTATAAGTTCAAATCCAATTAGAACTCTATTATGTAATCTTAACCTATAAGTACTCTTATTAGGGCTCATATAAAGCATCTTTTAGAGGGGGATAGAGCTTGTGAGAGGCTTTTGGTAGCCACTCCTCATTAGTTTATAATTTTAGGATTTTTTAATATTAAGAAAGGATTAGAAGCAATATTGAAGGAGATCCACCTCAAATTGGATGCAACTGAGGACAACTTTTGTATCCCTTTCTTCTTTACTTTCTTTGATGATAAGATTATTTTGCTTTTGTTTTATTTTAATTATGATGACTAGTTCAATACTTAGTTTGGTTTAGGGCTGTGGTTTATATTAGATATTTCAATTTTTAATGCATAATTAGTTATTGATTGGATTGAATTTATTCTTTTTGATCTTATTTATTGGATTTATACTTGGTCATCATTTTTTTAATCTTAAAGATTATATGAAGGATGAAGGACTAAAAGTTTTAAGTATAATCTTTGTACTGGGAGAATAAATATTTAGATCTAGAGATAGAAGTACATTTGAGAAAGGTGATAACTAATAGATTGACTACGCCAATGAGGTGTTGTGCATCGACTTTTACTTAAACTATAGTTTCATTTACTTTTACTATTTTATTTTAACATAATTTCCTTTGACATGTAGCTCCATATACTGCCGAAGTCCAACTAAAAGACCTCTAAAGAAGTAATTATTGGAGGTAACCTAATGTTCTAACTCTTCTTTTCTTTTCATTTATTTTATTTCTTTTTACAAGTAATTTTTTCTTAAATGTTTTTGGATTTTATCTCACAAACCTTACATTAATTTGGTAGACATTTCTCAACCTTAATTGTTTCTGATAAGTGTTTTTATACTCTAACATTAAGGATAATGTCATGCTTAACTGTAGGGGTGAATTTATGAAATTTTAATTTATCTTTTTATGTTCTAACTAAGAAAATTTTCAATTTATGTATTTTTGTGTTTTAGGTTTAATTTTTTATTTTTCGCTTTCTTTTTATTTTGTACTTAGAATCTCATTATTTACTTTACATTGATAGCATAAGTTTATAAATAATGTTTAGTTAAGATTGGTTGTTAAAAATTAGTTGTATAATAAAATTAAATGGGAACTATACAATTTTGACTTTGTGAGTTCTAGGAAACCAAATTTATTTAAATGATTATACTTTGATTTGACTTGAGTTACCATGTGAAAAATTAAGCCAACGTGTAAAATTTTTCTTTTGAATGTGTATATATTCTATAATTTTAGACTTTTAGAACTTGTATTTCAATTTTTTTCATATAAAATATTTACAATTATTAAAATGATAAAAGTATTTAGGATTTACATTTAAGCCAAACTACCTAAGCCTTTGTACATTGAACATTAATAAATCCTTTGAGTCTTATATAAAATATTACCCATTTCTTTTTTATCTTTCTCGAAGAACCTGGAGCCTAAATGAAAAACAAGTAATTGAATCCTAATTTATGATTAATAGAGCTTTGGCTTATGATTTGATATGGAATATGGTTAGGGAGATGGTGATGTGTATGAGATGGCAATATTAAAAAAAGAAAAATTAATGCCAATTTAAATAAAAATAAAAAAGATAGGAGGAAAAAGAAAAGAAAAATATTATATTATTTAAAATTGAAAGGCATGATTTTCTTACATTTAAGAGAAAAAAAAAAAGAAGGAAGAAGGGATTCTAGTAAAGAAAAGAGAAATTGGTGAAACTTTTTAATCATTTTCTTGATTTACTTACTCTACTAATTTCAAATTTTTCCATATTCATTTCGCTTATTAACATAATTATTCCTTTAGGCCTATTATAACCTAATTTAAAGACCTTTTTTTCTTATTGCATATCTATTGGAATAGTGGAGATGAGATAATTTTAAAGCCTATGGCTAGTTCAATTTCATAAGAAAATTATGAGTCTACCTTACCTAAAATTTCAAACACTTATGTGATGAGTGATAACTTGTAAGGAATATGTCAATTTGAAGTATTTGTCCTTAGTGGTAGAATAATTTTTACTTTATCTAATTTGTATAATGATCTACTTAAGAAATATTATGTTTTTAAGTCTTGTAATCTAATTGAAGGTTAAAGTCTATATATCTTTTGTTGTTAACTACTAAATTAACCAATATGTGTTGGTCAATATTTTTGGGTATCATTTTGGTAGCCCTTAAGAACATATGACTCCTCCACTAAAGATGCTTAGGGGTATAAAGGATTGTGGCATTAGCTAATCACTACCACAGACCTACAAAAGTGGAATTATTTGTTGTTGTAGTTAGGTTAGTTTAGTTACTTAGAGAAGGCTTATGATAACGTACCTAGGAAAGTCATGTGGAGGTATTTAAAAGTTAAGAGAACTCCTATAACATATATACGAGCTATTAAGATATGTATGCAATTATTAAGACTATAGTAAAAATGATAAGAAGAGATATTGAGTATTTTTTATCGATATCAGGCTACACCAAAGATCCTTGTTGAACACCTTCTTGTACAATAGGAGCTCACCAAGAATATTAAAGGAAATGTGTCTTGGTGTATATTGTTTGTTAATGACATTGTTTAGTGAATGAAACAAAAGAGAGTGTTAATGTTAAGCTAGAACTTTGGAGGGATACGCTAGAGTCAAAGGTCTTTAAATTGAGTAGGACCAAGACTGAGTACTTAGAGTGAAACTTTTTTTGTCATAAATTTACACCCGATATGGAGATACAATTTGGTTCAAAAGCTATACCACAGGAAGCATATTTTAAGTACCTTTGGATCCATCATACAAAGCAATGGTGAGATAGATGATGACATAATTCACCGTATTAAATCAAGGTGACTTAAATGGAAGAGCAAATCAAAAGTTTTATATGATAAGAAAATACTACTCAAACTAAAAGGTAAATTCTACCGTTTAGCAATTAGGTCAGTCAAGCCCTATGGAACTGAGTGTTGGCCCATTAAACAGATACATAGTCACATGTTATAGTGGCAAAGATGATGATACTCCACTAGATATGCAATCTTATAAGAAGAGAAAAGGTCAGGAATGTAGTAGTAGGAGATAAGTTGAGGGTTGCTAACATTGATGATATGTTAAGAGAAACAAGGCTTAGATGATTTGGACATGTTAAGAGAAGACATTATGACAATCCAGTGAGAAGATGCAAGAAAATTGTACCTAAGAATTGTAAAAGAAGAAAAAGAAGATCAAAGAAGAATTAGGGGGAGGTGATTAGACATGATATGGCCCTACTAGAGCTTACTAAGGACTTAAACCTCAATAGCAAATTTTGGTGAACTATAATTCATGTAGAGAATCTTGCATAGAGAAGTTCTTCTCTTTTCGTAAAGAGACTTTTCTCCTTTTATAGGTCTTCTGAACATTTTCCTTCATTTTCTTTGTTTCTTGTGTTTTGTATTTACCCTATATACTTCTATTTAAAGTACTTGCCACTTTAGTCATGTTATTTATTTATTTCATATTTTTCTTCTCCTTTAATTAATTGTTTTTTTACTTACTTATGTGTTTTCTTTCTTGTTTATTTATTTATTTATTTACTTTTATATTTATTTTGATTTTTAATTTTTAATTTTAATTTTTATCCCTATCGTTAATCTTTTTTTCACTTTTACTTTCACTTTTACTTTTTTAAAAATCATACAGCTACTTATTTATGTATTTAACTATTATTATTATTTTCTTTTATTTTTAATCTTTCTTCTTCTTCTTTTTTCTTTAATTTGTTTTCAAAAATTATCTTTCTTTTTTTCCTGTGGTCTATTGGAAATAGCCTCTCTACTAGTTAATGGTAAGGCTGCATATTACTAGACTTCTCTAGATCTTACATGTCAATAGGATTTCTACTGGAACATTATTGTTATTGTTTTATATTTGGCATTTTTGTAAGGGTTGAATTAGTTTGTAATTTAGCATCTTTATAGCATTTTTATGTAGAAATATATGATGTTTTCTTATATTTGGTTCATTGCCTTGTAGGTCATAAATTGAGGCAAAAATCAAATTTAAGTGGAATTTTCTCGATAATTGTTCATTTGAGGTGAAATCAAATTCAATTAGAAGCTAAGTTGATGGAAAGCAATTTTGTAGAAGGCATCAAGGATAAACTTAAGCTCAAAGATAAAGAAAATTTGAGAAGAATGGAAAAGCATGACAATACTGGCACCTATTACAACATTGTGTTAGGCATTGATTACATAGTTTAAGAGATGATTTTCAGTACATAAGCAAATTGGCACAAATATCGAAGCTAGATAGGCACCAGCTCGTGATGTAGAATTCGAAGATGCATATAGTTATAAGTTCAATCACCTTAATACTCTATTATATAACCCTAGCCTATAAAGGACACTCACGACACTTGGCAATGTTGGCAACGTAGGTTTTGCCAATATTGTGGAAGGCAATGGTAGTAATGTTGGTTTAGGCATGGTTGTGGGGAAGCTAGGAATTGGTAATTTGATTGAAATAATAAATTTATTTTATTTGTTAGGAATTTAAATTAATTTAATCTTAGTCTTATTAAAAAACTAATTTAATAAAATATAAAGATTTAAAAACAAAGAAAATAAAAAAAGGAGATGTGACCTTGTCCATTTTCTAGACTAAGGTTTTCGCTCTTTACGCAACCACCACCATCTTGCTTCTCAATTGTCGCTCCCAAATTCTAGTGTCCATCAGCTAGTGATGGTTTACTGAGTAAGCGGGTCACATCTCATGCCAATAGTAACTCCATTGTCGGCACTGTCTTCTTTATCACCAGATCTGGGTGTTGCACTCCTTCATCGATTGCCAGCAGCATATTCCTTCATCTGGACGTGATTCACCATTCACCACTCGCATGCTACTTCACTAGCTGCAATAATAACTACCAGTGGAAGGACCATCACCGGGAGGCTGAACAACCTCAAAAACACAAAAAAGACATTCATAGTTTTCAAGAACAAAACAAGCATCAAGAAAAGAATCAATCAAAGTTTTCCGAAAACCTTAAAGTAGGGAGGCATGCATTCAATTTATCTAGAAACCCTAAAACAATGAGGTATGCAATCTTTTTTCCAGAAACAATAAACACCAAGAACAACTAGGGGAACATGCTTTAATGTTTTTCAAGAGAAAACACATGCGGGACAATCATTTGATTTTTAAGTTTTCCGGAAATTAAAGTCTTGTTTTTCTAGAACATATACAATATCAAATAAAATTTTATCCATTAAATTTAATCAAATCAATATAAATCAAGCAATAGATTTAAGCTAAATAATTAAACGAGGATCTAATACAATTATTAAAAAATTAATCAAGATCGAATCACAAGTGCAACAATTTTTTTTTTCAATTTTTTAAGTAACTTTTAAAACATGAATTAGAAATAAAATAGTTGAAACATACCATATTTGTCATCTTGCAAAACTTTTCTTCTAGAGATGTCAATTACGAGCTATTTAAGTATCTAACTTCTGATGATATCTATTAAGGAGAGAAAAAAGAACTATATGTTATAGAGAAAATGAGAGGAGTTTTAGCTCCCAAATATCTTCTTCCTTTTTATATAAAAAAGACTTTAGGATTTCTTTATAACTAAAACTAAATTATTAATTATAATTAAATTATAACTTAATTATAATTTAATCTTAATTAAACCAAATATCTTATATTTTATTACCAAAGTTTCTTAAACTTCAAAACTAACTCTAAATTTAAATTAATTTTCTCTCTTTAATTGTTCTTTATATATAACTCATTAAATTCCTAATATGTTATGATTATAAATTATAATTAAAATTAGATAAATTAAAAATCTTTTTAAATTTATCTTTAGTTATGTGATTAAATAATTTATATCTTAGATCAACATTGACTTATACTAATATGTCATAACTATCTAAATATTAAAACGTGTCTAATTTGTTTATGTTAACATATCCATATAGGATTATAACGTATAATTTAATCATTTCATTATTCAATGTTCCAATCAAACATGTAGTATGAAATTATAATCTACTTTATTTAAATCTAGTCATGTCTATTCTTACTAGTTAATAATTGACATTTAAAAATATCATTTTCAAATCTCAACTCACTCTAACCAGATAATTTATTAAACTACCAAAAATGAAGACTAGTACAGCATGCTCCTTAATTATATCTGAGTGATGAATCCTTCATTGACTTACTAAACTATCTATATAGTTTATGCTATATCCATGTATTACCAATTAAACTACTATAATTAGATTATGTTATAAATAGTCTCAAAACATAGTAATTAATATTTGAGATGCTTTTATATTCTCAATTTAAGTATCAATTATACAATCATTATAATGAGTAAATCCACATAAACACAAGTAATTAATGTTCTATCAGGATCGTTATAATCAGGTAGTTTAATGAACTTATTATTTAATAAGAACTCATACGTTTGTTTAAATATTTTCATGTATTAGTTTATGAAATTGACTACTTTCTTCATAAAGAAAAAATTACGCGTATTTTAGCCTTTTTTCTGTATTAATATCCAATATTTATAGAGAAATGACTAAGAATAATTTAAAGATAAACAATTTGAATCTCATTATTATGATTTCATTGTAATTTCATTTACAAAATATATTTATCCTATGAACATTATCTTATATGTAAATATAATATGAATGTCTTTAATTAATTATGTCATAAAATCTACGATTAACTAATTAGCTGTAAAGTATAAACCAACACCTAATTTACCTACAATCATACCTGAACCAACATTACTACCATTGTCATCCACAACATTGTCACAACCCATTTTGCCAACCTTACCAAGTACTCCAATCATCGCTGCCTAAGCTATTGCTTTCACTTCCTAGCCAACTTACCATTCTCTTCATCTTTTCTTCTATTCTTTTCTTTATGTTAGGATTTATTTGTTTGAATTTTCTCTTCATCATGTTTAATGGCTAGAAATTCTAGTTAGAGTTCGGGATATAGCTTGTAAAAGATTCTTTAATTAACTATACATAATTGGATTATTTGTTAGTTAAACTTATTCTCATTGTTTTTATTTTGGAATTGTACTTGGCTATTATTTATTTAGTCATAGAGACTGTATGAAGAATATTGAAAGGTAAAATATATACTAAAGTCCACATATTGTATTTTTTAGAGATAGAGAATGACAATATCCTATGATAACCAAATAAATTAACTATGCTTAGTGAGCTTGATTGGGTTAAAATGTTTATCGATTTGTGATAGCTCCCCAATTAGACATAAGGAGGCATAGATACTTTAACTAAATTGTTATTTTAACCTAGATATTCAAACTTGTAATGGAATTAAAATTCCCTTTAAGTGAACTCTAAAATTTTAATGTTTAATTAATTGATTTTTATTTGCTAGTTATTTACATTATTTTTGTCAGTTTAGTAATTTAATTATCTCTTAACAAATTTGGTTCTAATTTTTTTATTTATCTAAGATTAATAATTATAGTGATATAGTTCCATGTAAATTTCGATATTAAGTCTTACAAACTTGTTATAATTGACTTTATTCACATGCAAATTTATCCGGCCACCAGTTTACATAAATTTACATTGCCTCCGTTACCAAGCATCCTCACTCCTCACATTCCCTTCTACTATTCCTTCTATCCAATTCCCCTCTTCGCCACCTTGAAACTAGTTAACTCATGAGAACGATCGTAAAAAAACTGTATGCATCTCTTTTTACGGCATTACCTTGGAGTGGAGTTTTACCAAATCATTTGTCTCTGAAATTCACTCTTAAGCATCATTATTCTTTTTTTTTAATTTATTTATGTGTATTGTTGTGGTTTATACTGTGTGACCCCCTTGTCACTTTTACATCCTTATTAATTGAATTACTAGCTTAATTTGTGCTTAAAAAGTTTTTGAGTCCTTTTTTTTTGTAAAATAATTTGGAGTGACGGAGATAATTTTTTTCATAATATTTTATATTAATTCAAAATAGATCTATTCTCTAATATCAAAAACTGACCATATATGATATTAATGAACAACTATATTTTTAGTTACAAAAGTATAAACTTAATGGTAATTTGATAATATATAACATTAATTTATTCAAATATAGTCTGAAGTTAAGCTTTTTGTTAATGTAACTAACATGACTCGCCACGTCAGACTTTTATACTTATCACGTAATTATCACATGCCATTATTTATGCAACTAATTATGAATTATTTTTACAAATTTTAAAACATAAGCCTAATTTCTTTTCTTCTCCAGGAACCCATTTTCTTCTGCTCCAATATATTTTCTGCTTCCTTCTCTCGTAACCTGTTTGCTTCTTCCCAGTTCTTAGAAACAACCAGGGGAATTTTTGTTGTCTGAAGTATGTCATGTGGTTGTTATTCACGACATGTTTGTTGATAGCAAGTGGAGGTAGAATCTTATAGTCAGCGCAACTTGCTAGTTATTCCGGTTGGTATAAAGCTAAGAGTAATGATGATGCCGAAAAGATAAAAGAAAAATGACAGTTGCTGAAGCTGTAGAGGCTATACAATACGGTTGTAGACTTTGAATCTTCTGAAGGTGGCCAGAGAAATGGATTTTCCAATGAACACTTCATCTTACTGGTTCAATACCCAGAATTGGGAGCTTCGAGAGCCTCACTCCTGCTCTTCGGTCTTAGTCTTTGCGTATATAAATTTGTTACAATTGCATGCATACTATAGAACTTACTGTTCAAATTGTGGTTCAGGAGTAGTTTTGAGAGAACATGTTCATTTTAAGGTGGTTTGCAAAACGGTTTCTGCATCCGGCTATTGTTTCCGTTTATGACTACGTATTTTTCTGGGATGAATTTTGATCTGAGAAGGTAAAATCATGGACTTGTAAGACTTGCTTAAATTCAATTTGTTTGTCTCCTCCCTAATAAAACATATCCTATTTTGTTTTTATGGGGGATTAAGAAAGTCTCCTGTTGAATAACTCAGGCTACGATTTCGAGCAACAGTTGCAATTTTGTTAAGATCCCAGAAAAAGAAGCTTGAACGTTGGGGCTGCGATTATGGGGGATTAAGAAAGTCTACTATTGAAGTTCTCGAAGTAATTTCCCAACCTTCTTGTTTCTAAACCAGGGTAAAGTAAATAGGCTGGGGAAAGAAGAGTAAGTGGGTTATTAGAGAAAACAGGAAATTAGGTTTTATGTTTTACAAATTAATAAAATAATTAACAATTAGCTAGTTAGATAAATAGTAGACACGTAACAGGTACGTGACAAGAACAAAAATTAGGCATGGCAATGGGGGCCCGGGCCGTCTCGGTCCGTTTTTGGCCCTGGTTTGACAGGCCACAGGCCGTCCGACAAAACGACGTCGTTTTGTCCAAAGCGGCGTCGTTTTGTCCAAAGCGGCGTCGTTTTGTCCAAAACGACGCGGTTTTTTTATTTTTTTTATTAAAAAAATTT